>JANHFX010008400.1:0-28352 GCA_027560015.1 Chloroceryle amazona
TTAGTGACATGGTCTAGCTGATGTCATGGTGTTGGGTCATAGGCTGGACTTGATGATCTTGGAGATCTATTCCAGCCGCAGTGATTCTGTGATTCTGTGTGATATCCGCTTTAATCTGGATTAACTTCTTCATTAAAGTTATCCAACCTCAACACTCCCAAAACAAAAAATAAGCCAGGGAATACAGGGTGGGCTTGTTGTCATTTATGCCTTATGGAAATTTGACAGACATAGGGTCAACTCTTGATTGTTTTGCACATTGCTTATGGCACAGAAAGGGAATTGGACAAAATCAGTCACAGTAAGCATTTTGTTAGCAGTTAGGTCCAAGAACTTCCCCAGTTAGGTAGTACAATCAACATCTACATGAAGAAACTGTTAGTTTCTTGAAAAGATACTACCTGTGTCTTAGTTATATCTTCCTATGGCATTTAGACTCTACAGTATATTTACTGTTTGAAAAAGATTATGGTAACTATATAAACCTATGCATGTGAGAATTTTTTTCTGAGGTGGATAATTGCCATCTTGTTTTTTAGCAAGTGAGAAGTTGGAGAGCTTTGTACCATACCACAAAGGCAGTAGAAACTGAAAAATTTGAGGATCAGGAAATACAAATGAAGATAAATTATTTCAAAGTATAATATCTGAAGTTAATAGCTGATAGCAAGGTTAAGACCATGGGCATTACAAAACTCACATTGAAAAACATTTAAAAGGCATTTTTATCCACCTACCCTTTTAAAAACATACATAAGGGAGTTTTTCCTCTCAACTGGGTTAACAAGGCTCTAATTTAAGACTAAAACGTATTGTTAATTTTCCTTCACTTTTGGATGATAGTTAGCTTTCACACCAAGCTAAAACACAAGTAGCTCAGAAGTTGCCCGAGGATCACTAGAGGATGCAGAGATTGAAGCTTTTTAGAGAAATCAGCCCTGACACGGGCCAGCTCCAAGTGCTCCAAGCAACCGCCTCAGCACTGTCAGTCCAGTGACACTGGGCCTGTTGCAAGGTTCCTCAAGACCTGCAAGAAGCAGATGCAGCACCTCTATTCAGGCACCACTTGGGCCATCCTGCAGCTCCCCAGTGGCTGGAAACAGCAGCAGCAACGGCCTCCCTGGGTCAGAGTGAATCCAACACCACTCACCACTGTGTTGTATTTCCACCAGAAACTTCTGGTAAATTGAAGTCCCCCATGAGAACAAGTGGCAGTGACTGTAAGACTTCAAGCCACTTAATGTATTTCATCTGCTTCTTGATGCTGATCATGGTCTGTAACAGACTTGCTCCCATGATGTCTGCCTTGCTGGCATTCCCCTGATTCTTACCCATAGACCCCCAACCCTATCATCACCACCATCATGCTCAAGACAACCAAAGCACCCTCTAACATAATTCCACCACCTCTCTCTCCTGGCCTATCCCTTCTGAACAGTTTATAGCCATCTAACACAGCATTCCAGTTGTGCAAATCATAGAATCATGGAATGTTAGGGGTGGGAGGGGACCTCTAGAGATCAAGTCCAACCCTCCTGCCACAGCAGGATTACCTAGGGCATATCACACAGGAACACATCCAGATGGGTTTTGAAAGGCCCTAGAGAAGGTGACTCCAAAACCTCTCTGGGCAGCCTGTTCCAGTGCTCCATCACCCTCACAGTAAGGAAGTTCTCCTCATGTTGAGGTAGAACCTTCTATGCTTAAGTTTATACCTGTTCCTTGTCCTGTTGCTGGGCACTAAAGAGATTGGCTTCTTCCATTTGACACCCACCCTACAGATATTTATAGACATTAATAAGGTCCCCTCTCAGTCTTCTCTCCAGGCTAAACAGCCCCAGTTCCCTCAATCTTTCTTCATAGGGCAGACGCTCAAATCCCTTAATCATCCTCATAGCACTTCATTAGGACTCTTTCCAGTACATCGCTGTCTCTCAACTAGGGAGACCAAAACTGGACACAGTATTCCAGGTATGGTCTAATTAGGGCAGAGTAGATGGGAAGGAGACCCTCCCTACACCTGCTGGACATAGTTTTCCTAATGCACCCCAGGACACCATTGGCCTTTCTGGCCACAAGGGCATATTGCTGTCCCAAGGGTAACCTGCTGTTCACTAGGACTCCGAGGTCTTTGTGGAGCTGCTTTCCAGCAGGGCAACCCCTAACCTGTACACATGCTTGGTGTTATTCCTCCTCAGATGCAGAATTCTACATTTGTCCTTATTGAACCTCATGAGGTTCCCCTTCACCCAGCTCTCCAGCCTGTCCAGATCACACTGGATAGCAGCACAGCCTTCTGGTGTGTCAGCCACACCTCTCAGTTTTGTATCATTGACTAGCTTGCCAAGGGTACACTGTATCCCCTCATCCAGGTAACTGATGAAGATATTGAACAAAACTAGACCCAGTACTGATCCCCGGGGAACACCATTTGTCACAGGCCTCCAGCTTGACTCTGTGCCTCTGATCACAACCTTCTGAACTCTGTTGAACCAGTTTTCAATTCACCTCACAGACCAATTGTCTATGCCACATTTCTTGAGGTTTTTCTACAAGGAGACAGTATCAAAAGCCTTACTGAAGGTAAATGACATCTGCTGCTCTCCTTTCGTCCACCTATTTGGTCATAGATTCATAGAAGTATATCAGATTAGGCAAGCAGGTTTTCCCTTTGGTAAATCTGTTGGCTACTCCTGATAACCTTCTTTTCTTCCATGGGGTTAGAGATGGCCTCCAGAATGAGCTGCTCAATCACCTTTTCAGGGATGGAAATGAGGCTGACAGGTCTGTAGTTGCCTGGGTCTTCCCTCTTGCCTTTTTTGAAGGCTGGAGAAACATTGTCTTTCTTCTAGTCATCATCCCACCCAGCTTCTGAAATAGCAACTATTTCATAGTTTTCCTACTGTACAGTGATTTCCAGGTCCTCCTGCTCATAGCCCATGCTGCAGCATGCACTGATATGGATGTAATTCAGTTGGGTTATTGATCCCATGACCTTTTGAGGGGGAAGAAGGCCGAGTTTCTACCTGACCATTCCCCGGTGCTTCCATGATTTCTATCCCATCCATATCCCTTCCATCTTTGCTATCACATGACACGCTATCCCCTACCTCCATTGGGATGGCAGACTTAAGGAACTCTAGCACCCTGTCCCACAAACACTGATGTACTGCCCCCAGGCTTATCTCCAGACAGCCTGGTTTACCCCTTTCCCCATTTGAGACAGGTGTACCGCAGCTATCACCAGCAGAAACTTAAAAAAACAAGAACAAACCCAACACAGCAACCACCACCACCAAAATCCAACATAATTTGATCAGTTTGCTGTTGGCTTATTTACCATAACACATTTGCCAGGAAATTTCAAGCAAATATAATCAAAATACTTTACTTAGGTTCTTCGCAATTACTCTTTTACACACAACTGTAGTAGGTCTGATACTGAGATATCAATTCAATCATGTATTAAATAAAAAAAAAAATTTCTCTAGATCTTTAGAAGTGAGACTTGGATTAGCCACTTGGTCTGTACTTTGAGTCCCATTTCAAGCCCTCCTGGTAGTACCTTTTTGGTGCTTTTTGAGTATTGTTTGAATCTTGTTTATGAGAGAAGTAGTATTCTACATCAGTAGGAAAAAGTCACTTTTCAGTAAATCAGTAGTTAGCCTCCTGTGTTCTGCATGTGAAATTGTTAAGCCTGTTCCTTCCCCATCCTATATTATCTATTTCATATAAATTACTCATGTGGGTTTTGTTGTGGGTTTTCTTGGTTGGTTGGGTTTTTTTTGAGAATACAGCAATTTTGCTAAGTATCATAAAACATCTTCATGAGTTTTACATAAAATACACCTGCTGTATGGATGCATTACCTACCATGTCATGCCTCAGCTGTGCAGAATTTATTTATTTTGGCTCTGTTTTCATAAAGTTTCTCAACCTTTCCCATTCTTTCAAGACACAATCTACTAATCAAGGAAATTAAGAAACTAATATCAATGAAGTCTGTTCAGAGGTTTCACTTCTAGGGATTTCACCCCTCCAGGTATTCATAGATCACAAATCTAATTGTACTAATGATTTTGGATGAAATTACTCAGTAAAGAGCACACATCAAAGAAATTAAGTACTGTTATCCCCCCCCCCCTTCTTGCTTGCACTGAAAGAAAACAGCACTTAAAATGTACCCCAAACTAAATAAATTTATATTTTATCTTTGTAAAAAGGCCAATATTAAATAAACAATGTCATTGGGTATATAAAGATACAATGAGATGACAAATGAATGAGTTTTGCCAGACCCAAGTTTCATCTCTGCATACCACTGCTTCCCAAGGGCAACAACTGTGCAGTTATCATTCCATTATGCTGATGTTTTGGTTTTCCTCCTTCTTGAAAGTGAAAAACTAGAAGCTTCACCAATTTAAAACAGTTTTGCTCAAAAAAAAACACTTAAAAATTGATTATTTCTTTATGTAAGAATGAAGAACTTCAATTATCCAAGAGCTAACTTGATGAACTGATATGTTGGGACTGATGTCTTTGGTATTCTTGTGTTATCATCTGCATCACTGAATATCTTTTAACCTCTTATATTTTACATTTGTTTCCAAAAAAAAGAAACCCCTTATATGCATCATTGTATTAGAACAACAGAAGCATCCTAGAAGCATGGTATTAAGAATGTGAATATTATCTCTCACTGTAGCACTTGGTGATTTAGCTATATGGAAAGATTAGTATTCCACGACTAACAGCATAATGTTAAGAAAAATAAATTAAAGCTGTCAAACAATGTTTTTGGAATACACCTTAAAAAAGACTGTTAATGAGTGATCTGCAGTTTATGAGGAGCTGGGGGAACAGACTCACACTAGCTGTTTGTCTCAGAAGATAGAAGGATAAGAGACAAAAGGCAGTTTTGAGCAATCAATGCATCAATGATGCACAGAGCCACAAACAAACTCTACAGACAAGAGTAGGAAGGGGACAGAAACCTAACCCTCTCTAGCCTGCCAGGCTATGTGGCTTATTCTGGTTCTGGGCAGGGCCATATGGTACAAACAGCTTTTGAGTACATTGCACAGCCATTACATCCATACACACCAGTGAATCCAATGCCATTAGGCAAGAGAGTGACATCAGTCAGTTCACAGGACAGAAATCTTCACTGACTATTTATAGACTATTTCATCTGAGTGGTCATCCTTTTTATGGATAATACATCAAGCAGAACAGAAGAATAAAGCCCTGTGCTAGCTGCCCGATCTTGAGTTTTAAACTCAAACAGATTTCAACTTATAAACACTCTCTAGGTACTAATCCCAAGAAAGACTTTTGAAATACTGGTCTGCAGTTGGAGGGGAAGTACAGATGAGTCACTTCTTACCACTTGCATAAACTTGTTTCTGTTAAATTGTTTTCTGAACATGCATTTCATTATTTTTTCTTACTGATGTTGATTTTTGTCCGCACCAGAGTAACAGTTATTGCTATTTTTGTGGCAAGTTTTGTTTTTGTATTTTTTGTAATAATCAAAACCATACTGTCTTCCCAACACTAATCAGCGCAATTTATCATGTTTCCAGAGTTTATGGGTTGTGTTCTCTATGGGTAAAGTTAAGTGTATGCTTTTCAGCTAAGCATAATATTCATCCTGCCTCTGAGCTGGATTTCACTTACAATACGTGCTACCTAAATCCAGAACAGCTCCTCATAACCACAATCAGAATCCAGCCCAGACAGTTACTTCAGGAAGAGAACACTGAATACTATCGCAGCATTTTAATATGCCATAAACAACATACTAACATGCTAAATGTGCTAGGAGAGAACCTGTAAGTAAAGACTCCACTTTGTGTTGCTTTGATAGGACTTAGCATATACAGATAGAAATACAGCACACAGAGCACATGATTAGAAGGTCAGCCTCCATACATGGCTGAACTTGTCCAACAAGACTGAATGCCCTCACCAAGGCATAGACTGAGACATCCATGCAGGGGTAGGGACTAACAGCTCAGTTGTCCTAAAAGCCTCCTCCACAACTATTTCAGGCAGCAGCACATGGGTCACAGCAGCCCACACAGGTGAGGTGGGACAAAGGCCCCTGGCTGACCCAGTCCAGCCCTCCACCTTGCTCTGCTTAAGCACCAACAGACCAGAACAATGCCTGGCCTGGGAAAGCTCAAGGCCATTTCTTTTTCTTGCCTCTCTTGGACAAATCCTGCTACTCACCATTGCATGGGCAAGCATGAAGAGTGGCAGCAATAAAGAGACCAAAGGATGATGTCCTCACAGGAAACAGTACAGCCTGCACTTACATTATGAAGGATCTGTTTGCACAGTGCAATGAGAACTGGCACCATTTCATTGATTTCCTTGCATCCTTCATATTCCACAGTACCCAAGAACTCTATTCCACTTTTCATAGTCACCTGGCACTAACTTTATGATGTGCCAGCACTTGCCTTTCCAGCTCTGGCACAAAGCGTTTAAAAGCTTCAGGTATCATCTGCTCCTCACTGTGCTATGAAGACATGCTGTAGGTATCTATGTCTTGCCTTGCCTGACCGCATAGTTTGAGGTAATTCTTGGAACACAGTTTCTGCCTTTGACTTCACTCATGCTTGAGAGGTGTCAGCTTGGGGCCTGGTCTGGGGCCAATACTTTTGCTCTGCCAGGAGTGCAGCTTCCTCACTGCAGCACAACCATGCCCCAGCTCTGCATGCTGAGGCAGATAATGGGAGGAAACACCTCCGCCTTCAGTGGCTACACTTTATGCTGTGGCTTTTTTTCCACCTACTACTCTCTTCAAATACTTGTGTTATCATTACAGAGCACAGAGAAAGAACAGGACAATTGCTGTCCTTCACTTCAGCCGGGAAGCCAAGTTCTCTCTATCTTGTATCAGAAATGGGTGCTAAATAATACTCTGTACTCATAAGCCAATTTTTAATTTTGGAAGCAAATAACTTAAAATACCCTATTTAATATGTTTCTAATTCCTTGCTTGACACTCTTGAACCACTCCTGTAGTTTGTTTTTTTTCCCCCCCTTAGGCCCCCACTAAGCTAGGAATTGTGTATGGTATTTTGACTGTTTTATCCCTTTAAGTGTATTTAAGTTTTCCAAAGTAGCTGGAAATAAGAATTAAATGAATCTTAGATTTAAGAAAATGAATAAATATCCAGACTCATGGGCTACAAGATTTGTTAACAATTCTAGAGGGTATCACACAGTTTGAAACAAAACAAAGCCTTTAAATTCTCTCCACACTCAGTCATTTGGGGCCATATATTACACTGGAGAATGGGTAGGGAAGGAAAAAAAAAAAAATCAGAAAGCTCCCAGTGTTACCACCAGGATGACCAGAAGGTGAGCCAAACTCCTTTACTCCTGAACTTTAGCCATTACAGCCCAACCCCCCTTTCATTCTCTCTAACTTGGAATCAGCCAAGTCTCACCACACAAGAATGAAACTGCTTTACAAATATGTTACACACTAATAAAGGAATTCATTTTTCCATCATCTCTAGCCTTCTATTTTAGGAGACTGGCTTTAGATTTACCCCCACCGCACTTTCCAGCAATACTTGTCCCTCCTGTTCCCTTTCCAATTCTTTGAGCCTATTTCAGTGGAGGCTCTTGCCATCCTCTCCCTTGACAGTCGGACATCCACCTCTTTGCACATGTTCCTCTAGTTATAGTTCCTACAGTTCCTTTAAGTTATAGTTCCTACAGTTCTCCCTATAACATGCTGGCATGAACCAGTAACAAGCAGCATTGCCTTAAATGCAAAGGCAGTGTTTAACAAAGTAAGCAGACAGAAGGCAAACTCCAAGGAGGCAAAACTGCAGCTACACAACCCACACTGTGAAATGTCTCCAAATACTCATGATTAAAAAAAATGTAAGGGAAGCAAGGGCATTCAGTCACAGAGATTGATGGAGTAACAGCTTCTCAAATGCATGAAATTTAATGTATCAGTGAGATGGTAGCAAGACTTTGTTTCAGTACAGTTTGAGCCTGCAAGGATACCAGTTTGTATTTCTGCCTTGTGGGTGCCACATTTATGCCTTGTCAAGCAGTAACACAGGAATGTTTACAGATGTTTGCCTCACAAGGGAAAGAAACAAAAAAATTGCATGCAATTGTCAGAGACATGTAGTAAACTCACATAATTGTATTTGTCTTCTTTCTCTAAATGGATGCAGATTAGCTTTGCACATTGCTGACAAAGCCTTCCAATCCTGCTCAAATTAGGATTGTTGAATACACTTGTGTTCGGTAATGCAACCCTCCAACATGTTGTAATGTACCTCATATGAGCCACAGCAGCTGACTAAAAGGTAAAAAATTAACATCAACATTGTCTTGTGTTACAGTTCAGCAGCTACAAACATGGACAACACAAAAGGTACAAAATTAAGGCAGTGAACTTGCCACCTTACCAGAATCCAAAGGTATGAAGCTTTCTTCTTGGAATAGGAGTTAGCAGAGATACATGGATTTAATTAGACCAATACAAATCGTGCAAAATTTACATTTATGTCAAGCTGTCTTATCAATCAGATAGCTTTACAGTCATCTGCGTACAAGTACCTTGGCTGCCATTCTGACTGACTGCCATGATGTTTTGTCTATTTATACAGTGAGAAACAAAGGCAGGATTGGGGTGTGTTCAGTTCCTTTGGCCTTTAACTTTTGCTCTGGAAAGAAACTGTGAATTTTCCTATCCTTCTTCCCCTGGAGCTATTAGAGGAAAGATGAGGGAGAATGAGAGGAGAAGAACAGCAGAAAGAGAAAAAAGCATGAATGGCTCAAACATATCCTCATGCCTTTAAAATGCAAAGAAAGAAGGATAACTATTTCCATTTAACTTCCCTCCTCCTGTGTCAAGCAATCCATGTGAGAGGAAATGACTGGCTGAAGGCAATAAGAATTATGTCACAAACAGCTGAAGCAAAAAAACTGACAGTGTTCAAAAGGTCAGAAAAGTTTCTTCTCTCAGTGAATCAGAAGTTGTGATGTAAAGTCCAACTACTTCCTTCTCCTACTTCACTACTTACAGTGAGTGTTATCCCAGACTTGCTCACTCAGAACCCTTGGCATTGCAAGACTTCCTCTGAACATCGCAGTCAAGCTTCTCATGACAGCTCTCTCCAAGGACCAGATGGCAGCAATGCAGAAGACCAGCAAGGAGAAGATTAAAGAGCTGAAAGCATAAACATGGGCAGCAGCCTGTCTCTTGAGCAGGAGCCCTTAGCACTGTCTGAGAGCACCCGAAAAGCTGCAAAACACAGCCACTAGTTCCCACCCGCCTTAGGGAAGCCCAGGCAGCATTTGCTTTAATAACACTACGCTCCTGTTCCCACAGGGTGGGTGAGAAGTTGACTGCAACAAATCTACTCCTTCTGAAGCAGCTGCTATGCCTTCTCCAGCACATTGCCCACAACACATCCACCAGCAGGATGAGCTACAGCAACCCAGTCTGCATTGGGCCAAACCTGCTGAGCCCAGCCAACAGGGACATGCTCCTGCAGGCAACTGAGAAAGTAGGCTGCTCAATACAGCCAGCTGCAGCCTTCCCAGCCCATCAGAGCTTGGCTGATCAGAGGTCCCCAGCTCTCTTCTCTCAAGCAAATGCTGGTGGGGTGGTTGCCTGGAAGAGCAGCCCCCACAGTCACAGCCTCATGCATGAGACAGGCTTCTTGGTCTTGTTTTGGGTAGTTGCCTCGAGACTAAAGATTTGATGTGCACAGGTGAAAGTGCTGGTGGAGTTCATGACTGACAACTGCAGGGCAGCTGAGGAGTCATCAGTCCCCATAGAGAGATTCAGAGGCAAAAGTTGAGATTGAGGGTTGTCACAAGCTAGGGAAGCCAGAAACCTCAGCATAATTTCTAGCAGGTCTGGGCATTCAGATGTTTGTCCCCTCAACCCCACTTGTGCTATGGCTTCTCTTTGGCCACCAACAGTTTCCTCTGCAAGATGGGCTGAAGCCTGCAGACAGGGCATCAGAGAGCTGAAAATGTAAAGTGGCCTAGGGCTTTGGGTGGGTTTTGTTTGAGCTGGTTTGTGTTATCTCTTGCCACCTGCTGACTGACATTTCTGTTTCAAGCCCCTCCAGCTTTTCTTCCAAACACCTCAGAGTGCAGTAGACTCCCTGGTGCATCCAGAAGAGCTAGGAGCCTTTCAGAGGGAAGAAGGTAAAATAAGCTCTTTTTGGCTACAATCAGAACTGACTCCCATGGGTTGGGGCTTTCCCTGTCCAATACCACTGCGGGATGGAAAGGCTTGCAAGCACTCCCCAGAAGGAAAACAGCAGAAAGAAAAACAGGCCTGAGTGAAAGCTGTGCAGAACAGGAGGAAGAGAGAAAACACTGCAGGGGATGGACTACTGAAAAGATGCAAGAAAGTGGTCTGGAAGCCCAGGAGCATACCAGGTACTGCCACCCATCTTTCCCAGCTCTCAACACTGCTCTAAGTCCATTCATCTCAAGGGCAAGGGGTGGTTGAGAGACAGTGCTGTGCAGGATTTGGAAAGAACTCCACAGCAGCTCCCCAGGGACTCCCAATCAAGCCTTTCTCTGTGGCACAGCGGCACAATGCATTTCTACACATGCACAAGTCTAAAGGCTCTACTCATAAGGTGCCAGAGCCATTGATACCCAATGCCAGCAATAGCTCTTCTCACTTCTGGGAGATAAACAGTTCCTCAGTGTTCCCCAGAGAAAAGCCACATCTAAATACCACTTGTGTAATTCATGCCATACGAGCATTAATCACTCTCCCTTCCTTTGTTCCCTAACTGAGCCAAGGAAAGCAGATGAGAAAGACACATCACAAACTACATCTGTTCAGCAAGTGTCAAGAGCTTTGACAAACTCAAGTTGAACATGAGTCTGTTCATACAAAATTTTTGCCCTCAGATTCTCTGCCAGGACATTCACAAGACCACATGAAGATGGATTTTGAAACATCTAGAAGCCCTTACAGTAACTTAATCTGCAGCAATAAACAACAGATGGCCAGGGCTTATGCCTTAACCACTGGCACAAGATGATCATGTAGCATTTGACAGGTTAGCAAAACACCTGGCATGGTTTTGGCCTTTCTGAACCACAATCTAAACTATGCTCAGACAGCATAGGTCAAGGAGCAGTACTTTTAGAGAAGGTGGCCAGCAGTGCATTACAGCTGATAGCCATGCAGCTCTAAGCTAAGCCATACCTTTCTCTCCCCGACAGAGAGGCTGGCTTTGGAGATTTATTAGTATCTAGACATACTTGTAAGCTCGAGGCAGGAATGCTATCCCAGAAAGCAAGGTCTGTTAGAGTAATGCAGTAAGTGAACATTAAAAGGAGCCATGAAAAATGTGCACCAAGGTAGTTGAAAAGCCTGTTGTAGGAGAGGGTGGGTTGTAGTTTGGTTTGGTTTTGTTTTGGGGGGTGGGTTATTATTGTTTAGTGGGGTTTTTTTACCCCCTTCTCCCCTAGACTCCTAACAAAAATCTAGGGATGATACAGACTTTTACAGTAAGCCTAAGACAACAGGCAATACTTTATTTTTAGTTGCTTTCTATAGTCCACTTGAAAGTGGGTCAGATTCCAGATACAGCTGTAACTTTTCCACCTAAGTCTGTAATTCAGTAGATCTATTTCTCATTACAAACCACCACTTCTGATAAGTAGTGGTCACATCTTTCAAATGGTCCATCCTATGATGAGAAGCCATAAGTCATCCTTCTGCTCCAAAAAGGTACTTCAGGGTGAGGCTTTGTTTTCAAAGCAGCACCTTGTTGAGGGATCCAGAGGACATGAGTATGCCCAAAGCAATGCACCTGGCATGACTCCTGGTACCACCACACTGAGCACCTTGATGTGCCCTGTAGCACACCTGGGACAGTAGCAGGACCTCCCATAGTCACTGCTTCCGCTTTTTCTCACTTGCACAGATACCAGAGTTTGTCACCCTCTACCCCCAATGACTGCTAGCTGTTACTTGTCAGATACTTATCTCCAAACTCAGAAGACAGATTGTGAGGCTAAGCATAAATGACCTTGTTACCTGGAAGCAGCAAGCCACAGCCTTTTCATAACACAAGCACCTGAGCACTGCCATCAGCATGAAGGCCACTACAGTGGCAATCGATGTCAAGTCATCCAGCTCAGAGCGTTGCAAACCCAGACGTCTGCCCCTTGTATGCCACAGGATACCTTCTGGTATTCAGGGCTGCCCATGAGGGGGCTGGATTCCACAGTCTAGCAAAGCTGGTCATCAAAGATTATTATCTGGGTATTTAGCCTATATTTTTTGTTCATATTTTTCATGTTGATACTAATTTACGCATATAAATAAGCTACATGTACACATGAGCTTCTCTACATTTGAACAGCCAAGTGTTTGAGTGAATATTAAAGAGATGTTAACATGGAAAGGCTAATTAAACATTGAGCACACTGCTATGTAGCTAGCATTTTAAGGAGAACTACAGCTGCTGTGATGGGATTTCATTTATGTGCAAGAAAACACCCTCTTAAAATAATCAGAGATGCATTATTCAGAAAGATAAAATATCAAACTATTTCAGCTGTCAAAATAATAAAAGATCTGATAGGAGCAAATCAAATCATTTAGCAATTGTATAAGGAAGCTCCAATTTCTAGGAGGAAATGAGGCTTGTTTTTCTTATACCCTAGATGATTGTGGCTACATTAACACTATTTATGATGGATTTAGATGAAGTTGTCCTGTCTTAAATAAAACAAAAAGCAATAAATATATATTAATAAAACCACAGATAAAGTGTCAGCAGATATACTAAGTATCTCTTAGTTATCAGATACTGAGATATCAAGTATCTTCTAAGAGTTCAGTAAAATAGCTACTCTGAATGTTAAAGACAAGCACAGGCAGGGAATTTAAACAAAGACTACAGCAGCAGGCAAGCCATGCTGCACCATCTCAGCTGTCTCTCCTACTAAGCATCCTGTATCATCACACAAAAGTGTTATTTTCCTATTCTTGATTTACATGGTGTATCAAAGACTGAAATAGAGTTGGCAATTGCATTTTGTATGGAAAACCAACTGCTATTAACAAAGTAGCACTGCATTTTTGTCATTTTCATGTCAACCATTATCTCTAAGCCTTTTTTATTTAGATTATAGTCCCCATAAACACCCTTTGAAATGCGAAAATAAACCTAAATTATCATAGCTTGTAGCTCTTCAAGAATCACAACTATACTGTAGCTGTACAGACCCTGGCATTTCATACTGTGCCTTCTGATAGCTGGGCAAACTGCAGTGAGTTTACACAAGTATCTGGAACTTAAGCAACTCCATAGACAAGACAAATACCTAGTCGAATGTCTCCAAGTAGCAGCAATTCATCTAGGAAGAAAGGATTAATAACATTAAGTATCAAAACCAGATATGGCTGTAATTACAGAGGAGTCAGGTCTGATAAATGGCTGTGTTAAAATGGAAAAAAAAGTCATAATTGAAAACCATATTTGTTATGCAGGAGAAGCCAGAACTTGCCTCTTTGGCTACAGCAACTACATATAAAAGGATGGAAGCAGGTCCCACGACCTCAGTGTTAGAGGAATTCTGGACTCTTGAATGTTTTTTTTTTTAAAAGGGAATATATCCAGATATCCAGGCAGGCTGAGGTACAGCACTCCCAACTCCTGCAAATTGCCCTTAAAATAAGGAAGATGTTGTCACACCACACTTGAGCAAAAGTTAGCTTTTGTAGTGGGATAAAGCACTGAGCCATTTAGACCAGCAGCAAAGATTAGAGGCAGCTAATGGTGATGTTTTAAGACAGAATTGAAGAGGTTATTTCCCAGCATTTCAACAGCCTTCCTTCTTCCAGACAATCCGTCACCCCTATGATGTAATAGGGAAGTTTCCAGGCAGGAGAAACATTTTCCTATGCTGTTTTTTACTAAGGTCTAAAGATTCACTGCTGAGTTATTTTCACTAGTTGGCTTCCACAGGTCAGAACCATCTATTTAAGACATGCATTTAAAACAAGTATCATTGTCATGTTCCCCAAGGCAGCAAGCCATAAGGAAAAATTTTCCAAAATTAAAAATAAAAGAACTTGACTAAGTCTGAATATCAGTAGGCAAAAAGCGGTTAAGTAATAGCCCTGCATAAAAAAACTGACATAAACCCTGCATCCCAAGTTCATCTGTGCTCCTAAATTTGAGGCTTTGATTGGTAAGTGAAAGATTTGCCCCAAAGGGCAAGCATGTGTCTTAAATGTGGTTAAGAACGAGGCAAATTGGCTGATCTAAAATACTAGAAATTGCACAGATGTCCCTAAGATCTCTCAGTGTCCTGGGAATGATTCGGAACATCATCCATAAGACTCATGACAGTGTTTTCACAAGATATAATAGTGATCATACAAAAGTCACAAGTGCAAGTGAACTTAGTGTGTAGAAGAAAGAGATTGTTTTTCTTTTTCCAGAAAAAGTGTGACAGAATCAGGCATGAGGCCACGCAGTAAGGCAGCAGGCAGCTGCAGCAGCCAGCCACCCTGGCATGGCAGAACACAAATGGACTTCCTTTATCCAGCAGCAACACAGCTGATATTCCTGGGGAGACCAGAACATCATGTAATAAATAGAGCACACCCCAGAGACTGAACATAACAGGCCAGACAACATTAGAGGTCTTAAGCAACACCATACAAGCACATTATTCAGTCTGAAGAGGAATACCTGGCAGGAATACATCTCCCATTGGGTAATCTTCATTATCTGGGATTGTGACACAGGGTGCAGCTCCACCACAGGGCCCATTTTCAAGTTGCGCAAGAGCCCCAGGCCCACTGGGGTGATGGAGACAAATAACGCTCCCTGTTCCTTTCCGCGGGGCAAAGTATCCAGGGATATCTTCCAGTATTAAATTTTGACAAATTCTGCACAACAGCAATTAGAGCAGAACATGCAGGGCCAGCTGCTTTATGGCCAAAATAAATTCTTAAGAACAGACAAGGTCTTGATGCACAGAATATGAGTTGGATGGAACTTTGAGTTCGTAGTTAGAAACCTATTCTCACATACACAGAAATCAATGGAAAGTCCTTAACCAACACAAATGGAGAACCGGTTGGGTGACTTGTTTTCAGGGAGCTTAATATTTGTTTGAAACAAGCATTTCCACAAAAGGTTCCCTAAAAGGAGGCATTCTTGCCACAGGAACACATTTTTTTTCCCCCCAGTGCTATAGTTTTATTGACTTAATTTGCCATTATATTAGCTTTAAAAGCCAATATATTTATTTAACACAACTGTGGGCTTCAGACACCCTTTCACTAGGCACATCCCTCACATCAACTGAGGCAACAGGTCTAGACAAATAATTTTACTGTTGCTTATTTCTTTGTTTCCAACACATTCTTCTGCCTCATTCCTCCCTTGGCTCTAAGCAATAATTGAGCAGTAGTGCATGCATCTGAAAAGGCCACTACCACAGGTTCAACACAGCTCAAATCAGAGACAGATGTATCATGGGTTTAAACCTCTGCAAGCTGAGACTTATTCCTCAGTATATGAATAGCTGTCTCACTGGCTAGGAGACAGACCATGCACCAAGAGCTACAAAATACCCAGCATTATTTATTAATAGTCATCAAGGTTCTCCTGGTTTGACAGATTTTTTTTTTTTTAAACCCACTCCAAACACTATTACGAGCCAATGGTAAGGTCCTTGCAAACCACAGGTCCCTCATCTCTCCACATCATGCCAGAAGTGTGGAGCAGCTGAGGAGTTGAGACGGCCTGGAAATCTGTAGATATGCTTTAAGTTCAGTTGAACCAGAGCATAGTGTGGGACAGTGTTTTAGCACACTAATACTAAAGTCTGTCAGGAGACAGGAGAGATGAGAAAGTCCTGTGGTAGCAATTGCTATGTGCAGGAGAGGAGTAAGCTTCACAGTCTTTTGATCATTTGTAGAAATAATACCCGTGACAATATAGACCTAGGAATTTTTATTACAAGCTCTGTATACATCATGTGGACATTATTGCCATTCAGAACTACAGGTGTTTACACCAGCCAGTTCCACCTATATCCAGCTGTTAGGTTACTTTCACATCTTTGTAAGAGAGCTCATCATGGCTATCAATATGTCTGATGCTGTGCTACTGCAACTGGGGACTCAAGGCATGAAACCTTGATCCAAGATAAGAGCTGCTTCCCCTGACCTTAAGGGTTTCCTCAATTTACTGTCTGTAGTAACTCCAGCCTTTACATGACTACCACTAAGGGAAGGCAAACATTACAGAGAGGCCACATGAACATTTCAAATAACACAAGTACCCTCTGGAGAAGCTAGAAATCTAAACAGACAAATGTAGGAAATAAAAGTCATCCAACAGCAATGGCTAGACTGGGAGTAGAATCCATGTCTCATATCCCTACTTCATGCAGTTTCCAGGGTACTGACACAATTAGCTACATACTCCTGAAGCAATTTTCAAGGAGTTTGCCTCTACCTTCTTCCATGCATAGATAGTACCAAAAGGCATATGATCTAGTGTTGTTAGAGAGCAACAAATACCAGAGTAGTCTGTACAGCTTCCAAAGGAATTCCTGGTTGCTTATTCTGAAGTTATCATAAAACCAGTATGTGTTTCCTGGTTACTTCTCTACAATGTTTATACACCATGAACAGATGATAATTTCACAGAAATCAAACATCCTAACCAAGAGCAGAGACAAGTTACAGTATAGCAACCAACTTGGTGTGCTACATTAATAGAGTAGGTTAAATTATCAAAGCAT
Source organism: Chloroceryle amazona (assembly GCA_027560015.1). Classification (NCBI taxonomy): domain Eukaryota; kingdom Metazoa; phylum Chordata; class Aves; order Coraciiformes; family Cerylidae; genus Chloroceryle; species Chloroceryle amazona. Next base: position 16,807 of record JANHFX010008400.1, read on the forward strand.
TTTGAGCATTTAAGAAACATATACAATCTGATATTTTCTAGGAATATAGCTTTTTCCATGTTGGACAATGTCCACCCATTCTTTTTTAAATTAAACTCTAAGGTGGTAATTTGAAAGATAAGGCTGGAATCTGTTCTTAGCACATGATTCTGTAATAAGACAGAGCTCTAAAGCATTTGCAATAAGCCCCACACTACCAGCTACTTTTACATGGACAATAGTTGTTCCACCAAGAATTCAAGCAAGTGGAATGAGATGAGACCAATATTTTTCTTAAAGAATTCCATCCGCAAGCTATTCACATACTGGTAGTAAGACAACAGTTTCATATATAGTTGAAATTGTTTGTGTTCTGCATATTTTATTTAAGCACCTAATGGTAAATTTATTAATTTGCTTTTCTAGTGCTTCTGGGTTCCCCCACCCCCAAAAAAACCCAAAAGGTGTAACACAAATTAGTCACTTCTGAGACATTCTTGCACATTAATTTGCCAGTCATTAGCGATCCCAGCTGAGTTCTGTAAAGCTTGCACTAAAAAGCAAAGCACAGACAGATTTTTACCAAAGCTTGCTCACATAAAGGGGATCCTTAAACTCTGTTGCAGAAGCCAAGTAAAATGCATTATCTTGTACTCCCAGTATGTAAGGCCAAGGGAAAAACCAAACCGAGAGCTAGCCTCACTTAGTGGCCCTGTGCCCTTTCCACACCATAAAATGACTGAGGCAACATGAAAGAAGTGTTCTCCATAGTAGCCTCATTTCCAAGAGCCTTTGCTTCACTAACAGGAATAAATGCGTTGTTTTCTGAGCGCCTGTACAGTGTCCAGCATTCCACCTCCCATAACGTCAACTCTGACAGCTTCCATGCTGTCAAGGAATGCACTGAAAGCAATGCTGTGCAAGAGGGCAAGAGAGAATGATGTGCAGTTTTGTATGTAATACTAGCTACAGACTTTCTTACCACATGCGGTAGGAATAAAAGCAGTCATTAGTGAGATGAAGTATAAATTTTACACTCCTGGAGTCAGTTGCTTAACTAATCTTTCCAGAAACTTGGCAGAAGTAGTGCACTGCAGCTACACATATATATTATACTTAATGATGGCCATTAAGCCTACAGTCACAAGATTCAGTTTGCTTTTTGCTGCAATACTTGTACTGCAGCCTCCCCAGTTCTGTAATAGTTACTGACAAGTTAAAAAAATAACAGCCCTGGTAAATCACAAGCCTGATTAGTAAAGGGGTAGCTGCACCCCCCCTTTTCATTTTCATCAGTCCCAGTGAGTTTATACCAACAATAAATTTGGTTCATTCTTTGAAGACGAAAGGTGTTATAAAGTGCACTTTATTAAAAACACCATAAAGACTTGTTATTTTTGCTCATACACCTGCCAAGTGATCATTTCTAGGAGTCTAACAGGACCCCCCAAGCATGCACACACACTTCCTGGCTAGAAGAATTGCTCTTAAAATTGCAGACCGCTTTTCCAAGTTTTGGTGTACAGCTTCTTGTAAGCTTCAGGACTATAGATCGGCCATTCTATAACCTATACAGCTGTGTGGGAATACAGCCTTATTGTAAGATAGAAGTGATCTACCATCTTAATACATGGAGATGATTCAGAGGACCACGTTTAGTCAGATGCTGATCTTGACCCCTGAGTAGGTCATGAGCCAGTAGGCTTGGGTTCAGGTGTGGCAGTGACAAATTCTCACCATTTTTGACCTCAGGCATCTTCCACAGCGGTTCTAGACATGATTTCTGCAGAACACATGAAACCTGCAGAAACATTTTTTTAACTTCCACTAAAAAATTTCCTCCCTCTTTCTTTTAGTGCAGAGTGTCTGAATCATTGTTTCCCAAAATAACGTCCCAAAACTCACATAAGCTTATTCTTTTGAAGCTGTTGATAGCAGTGTTAGTGCCAGCAAAGGAGCAGACCACATTTCTAGTACTCACACCATGATACAAATCTACAGTTACCAGTCTCTTCCAACAAGGAAGCCATCTCCAGGCATGCACAGTTAAAACTATCACTCTTCCTACAAAAACTGTCTGCTTAGCATTTTCAAGCTCTGTTGTATGGATGCCAGGATTTCTGAAAAGCACTCAAGAACCTCAAAGAAAGGCTTTGTTCAAATTATTGACTACAAGCCTGCCTCCTGAACTTATCTTTTCACCCCATTTAACAGCTCTACCATTGTTTCAACTCCTGCAAGAATTAACCAGCCAACTGGCTTCTCAGACTACATCTGCTAACCACCTTCACAATCCAAGCATCCTGCCTATGCTTAGAGTGCCTTTTTCCCTAAACAGAAAATAACTAAAAAATATCAGTCAGATGAAGAGGAAAGTAGTCAGTGAAAAAAATCTCAATTCTTTTGTGCAACACACAGCAATTGATAAGCAGACTTACTTCAGTCACAAACACAGAGAAAACAAATTAGAATAATCAGTCACATAACTCAGTTTGCGGTTTTGTGCAGCTCAAAGCTCACGTCTAGAGTCTGGTGAATGACAGTGGTTTTCCTGGCATCTGACAGTCAGAAATCCTCACCTCAATAACCTTTACATCCCAGACTATATTCTTGCAGACATGTCTTTTAGAAGACTAATTTATGTCTCTAACAATCTGCCTTACTTGTGAGTAGAGCAATAAAACTCTTTGTGTCCATTCTTATTGCCTCTTGTTTGGCAGTTAGAAGTGACCACAGCCTATACCTTCCACCACCTCTGTCCATTTCCCAAACCACCAAGAAGTCAGAAGCTTTAAAGATTTAACCTATTGTTAGGATAATCCTATTTCTTATAGCTTAGTTTCCAAAATCCCCATTTCTGACTAAGTTTCTACTACAACTAGAAGATCAGGGGAAAAAACAAAAACAAAAAACCTACACAGACAACTCTTGCAAACTACAAACATGAAGCAGCTTTTCTGGTAGCAAGTGTCCCCTGTATCTGTGTGCCTCACCTCTTTCAAAGGCTATGTTTGGAAAGGACACACTTTTCTTTCTACCATTGGGGTTCCTTTGGAAACAGGCATGTAAAGGGAATGTACTAAAAAAATACATATGACACTTGTCTTGCCACTTCCTTCCACCCTGTTATTCTTTTTAATGACTTACCAATATAAAGATATTTTCATCAGACAGTAAACAATCAGGTTTCACATCCCTCAGCATATTTCCTTAATCAAGGGTGTTTGATCTCCTATTTTAAGGCAGAAGAAAATAGTTGATCCAAACCAGGATTCACAATGATTGTCACAATACAGAACCAAGTCTACATCTGCTGGGGAATTTTCTTCAAGTTATTCTTTAAAGCCCAGGCATTACTGAGCAACTTTCCAAAGCATCAGCATTAACCAAAAATATATATAAAATATAGAGTTTTAAAAGAGTATTAACAAATTAAAACCATATACTTAATTCAGCTGTACAGAATGCAGTTATATAATGCTAGAGGGATGAGGAGAATAGTTTTTATCTATTCTAGTAAGAAAAAAATAAGCAAAGGAAGGATCTTCAGCAATTGGTTTACTCCTTTCTTTAGTCATGCTGCCACAAACCAAACAGAAAACATTGGACAAGATGGTAGAATAATCCAGGGAGGATGAACACATGAGTCACAGGACTAGACTACGTGGGGTTTATTTTATATATTTATATTGTCATATATACAGACAGAGAATATATATAAAGACTAAAGTTCACACACACACATTTCCTTTCTGTCTTCCTCCTGCTCTTTAATACATAGGCCACACACACAGCTCCTACAGATATCCCTGGCAGTGCATTATGTGCATCTTTGGGCTAAGCCTAACTTAGCCAGCACATCTTAGGCATAAAGCCCAACTTCATTTTTTAATACTACTTTACATTTAACTCTTACTCACTCTACATCAACATAATACCAAGCAAATGTAAAGAAAAGCACAGTTTGTTCTTTATTCTTAAGCAAACATTTCCAAGGTCTATATCAGTATACAATATTTCATTATTTTATAGACTAGCCAACCCATCATGAACTGTACTACAGTAGAGGAGCTTAAGGAGGAAATAATCTAGGACTTTATTATTGTTATTTAAATTGCATACACAGCTGAACTGCATCGTAACTTGACTGTTAACTATTATAAATGTAACACATTTTCAAAATTTATATTTTAAAAGGACAAAATCTAACACAAGCAACAGCTTGCAAAAATTAGTATTTTCCACATTTCTCTTACCAAATAGTTAAGGAATATAAGTCTTATTTGGAAGATACATTAAAAAAAAAAAAAAAAATAAATAAAAATCACAGATTCAACTCACACACATGAGATATTAAAAAAACCTTACTTCCCTGTTCCCTGTATTTTCCTCATATTAAAAAAAGAAAATATAGGAGAAAAAAAAAATCAACTAAAGCCTTACCTCACAGACATGTCACACCTCCAGTTCCCATCTCCCCTCTAGTGCTCTCAGTTTATACTCACCTGCTACCTAACTGCAGCTCCTTAAACTGCATACCTGAACTGACTTAACTTGGGCTTTACTGACCTCTTAACCACCCCACCCCCAGCAACACTGAAACCATTTGCTCTTCACCTTATCATTAAATATTTTCTTCTTGTTAGGGTTTTCACAACTATGATACTCCCTGCTAACTTCCCTGATAAATCAAACACCTAATAGTCAGCAGGTATCTGAAAAGCAGCTGTTTGTTACACCAAGTACACACAAATATGTAACTATTGGGGGTGGGGGTGTAAATAATTTCCAGATTAAGAAATGTGGATGAGCATTGCATTGAAACAAGTGTGATCAATTATTTAACTGTATATCACTCCATACTGACATAGTGTGTCAGGAGGTTCAACAACCATTTAAAGCTTTTTCTTTTCATTTAGCCTAAACATCATTTTTACTAAAAATACTTACTGTGGGGACAGACTCTCCACGTGAATATTGACTTTTAAATGCTGTATGTGTTTAAAGTTTCTGGGAAGCATATACTGTTCATATACCTCCTGTGTAAGCACAATGAAATAGAGCAGATGTGAAGTTAGAACTGCCCACCAGGGAAAGAGTACTTGGTAGGGGAAAAAAGGCTTTGCTGTGGGTGTCTGTAGTATTGTTCAGATTTCTAGAGATGCTCTGTTTGCAGGTGGTTTCAAGGCCTGTTCAGTGGAAGTAAGGTAAATTTCCAACCACAGACGAAACTTTACAAGCAGAGTTCCCTAGGGGAAATGCATGGTGGAGATTTCCTTCTTGTGAGCCTCCACACGTAGGGTTGAATGTATCCCTGGAGTAACTTTATTGATGTTGTTAATATTACATGAGGGATCAGTTTCCCTTATGTCCTTTGTTTCATTTTTAAAGTCAAAGAGGCCAAGCCAGCCACCCCAAAAGAGTAAACCACCTTGTTTCTATTTCCACCTGTGCAGCTACAGCAATTTAGCCCCAGCTAGGAACCTGTCCCACTGCCTCTGATAGTGAGTTAGGTTTTATGGTCAACGTGGGATGATCGTCTAGTGAACGATGTTAACGCTAAAATAGTCCCAACCAGTTTAGAACTGGATTCACGTCACCTCAAGTTGGGGTACTGGAGGCCTAAGGTATACAGAACCCTGTCCAGCTTAGGGATATCAATAGCAGTTGAGTACAAGAGGCAGAAGGTAGCGATGGCATGTGTATTGCCTACAGTGCTTGAGATGTATCATTTCTATGTGGGTTAATAATGATCAAAAGTCTCACCTCTCACAGATAACTGGTAACTGTCTATGGCTGTGTTAGAGGTTAGGTTTCAGGCACGGAGTACATACGACTGCCTTTAAGTCCTGAAAGCTACCATCTCTGAGTTAGCCAGAGGCTGTGGCGCAGTAAATCCAGAAGCTGTCATGCCTGTGATATGTTCCCTCTACTTCCCATCAAGGGCACTGCTGCTGACCTTCACACGCACAGAACTGGTTTTGCAAGGCAGTGCAAAGGTCCATGGCTTACATGGTCTGTTTTACATTGGCCACATGATTTATGAGCAGAAATATTTTTAAAATGGAATTTCAGCTGTATTTCCTTTACTGACAGGTTGGCAAATATAAATCACAGTGCTAGTGCCAAAATCCCTGCCAGTGATCAACAGATTTTATCAAGCTTTGATAGCCTCCAAAACCAAGTTCCACAGGATCTTGTTCTAATTTATTATTAACTTACTATTACAAAATGTCTTTGAACAAACAATATTTGGTACAACACCAAGTACACAAAACATCTACAACACCTGCAAATAAATTATGTCTTGTGGTAATCTAAAAATAGATTATTTCTTATTGTATGCTGGGAAGAATGGGGGAAGTAACTTGATTAAAAAAACAACACAAATCCTGTGCACTTTGTAATTAGTCACATTTTATGCACTGACTTTCTTCACATGTGTGCAAACAAAGTCATTGTGACAAAGAGCTGTGGCATATAATACCCAGGGTTATGAAACCATGAGCACTGCTATGTGTTGAGTCTTTAAATGGAAGGTGGCACATCTGCTTTTGGCATAGGAGTGTAAATCAGTCCAAGATGTTTATTAAAGAGTAACAACCTGTCCGTGATCTTTCTTCATCCAGCCTTGGTTTTGTTCTCGCTTTGTTATTTTCCTGGCAGTTAAACATTGGCTCTGCACATTGAAGGTACATTGTTTCTTCACGTACGGATAACATAACATGTCACACAATATTTAACAAGTATGTGATGGGGAATGGCTTGGACAAAAATGCAAGGCAAAATGAGGTGGGGAGGAAAGGGTAAGTACAAACAGCTACACCAAAGTGACTGAAAGGTTTATTACTCTGGATAAGACAACTATGTTTACTAATACTTTTCAAATGAATAATAATACCTAGATTTGATTTCATGTTCTAGCGCTTGCCAGTTAGTGAACAAAATCTGCAACAGTGAAGGATGGTCAATATTTTCTTCTTCATCAGTCAGAGGCATGAGCAAGCATTAAAGAATGGCATAGTCGATATGTCTTGACTTTGTATTTACTGAAGTTATGTATACCCTCCACAACCACGTCAGCCTGAGCAGGACTGGCAGGAGACTGTCTTTCAGTGCTTGCATGGGTTGACCAGCAGGAAAGACATCACAATATTGGCACTGATCAGTATTGGCACCAGAGGCTGGCCCTTCCTGGAGCAATTGCTGATGTTTGGCACAGTCTGTAACATGTTCTGCTCCCACTGACTGAGGACAACAATACCTGTTGTGGGCAGCCTCTTTCATGGGCTACCTGCATGAAGCATCACTTAAGACACTAGAAGTGAGGAAGAAGGTAGTGGCTCTAAGCCCAAGGGTAGAGCCTGGGACATGTAGTGCTCCTTCCTCTTCCACCAAACAATGCATGGGAAAGTGTCCTAGGATGCCTGGGGAGAGGGACTCCCCCACAGCTAGGCAGGAGGAACAACCTCTCTGTGTCTCAGTGAAGGGCCTACTCTGTAGCTTGCCTTTTAGTAACCACAGGTAGAACAAAAATACCATGAATGTGGTCTTCTTGACTTCCAGGTGGGGAAGTGATAAGAAAGTGATGCTGTTCTTCAAGTGCATTTCAGAAACAAGACGTGTCCTCTCAGACACTGAAGAGCTCATCCACTGGAAAGATAATCTCACTTTTGCTGGCAGTGGAAAACTACAGCACTTTCCTGGCTCACTTTTAAGAGATGAGGCTGAAAAACAGACCGGTTGATGTGAGATGGTTCAGGAAGGCTCTTCGTGTGGAGCTGGGGATGGTTGTGAGAAAGTTTCAACAGAGAGGCAGGTCCAAGTTGGACAGGGAATAGATGCTGCTGGAAATGTGCCACCCAGAGTATTACACTTGGACATTTAATTGACTGGATTGACCTCGAAACACCTTCTGTAATTGTTCATTTCTTCTTTGCTAAAATGGTCAGGATGTATTGAATGGACAGATTCCATATGCATATGTTTCAGTTATAAATTTATCTACCAGCTCTGTCCCAAAAGTAGCAAAGATTGCTGTAAATTTGTTAATTAGTTCTCTTTTCATCTGTAGTTGAAACACAGCTGCCCAAGTAACCCAGGTGGATTTGCTCAGCAACACAGGACATACCAGGACAGAATTTATACAGCAGTTATCACTGCAGCATCCAATTATCTTCATCAGAGTTGTTACAGCATCCTGTTATAATATTTTAGCCAGGGCAAAAGTATTAACTTTATTAAATCAAAATACTCGGGTAGATCAGAAAAGTAAAAAAAGAAAACAAGCCAGTAATACTTTCTCCCATTTCTTCCTCACATTCTCATGTTTCTCCTTTTTTATTTTCTTCTATTTTCTTTTCTTCCCTATGCTTGATATTGGGACTCTGTGGCACTGAACATTTTGCAGGTTGCTGGTGCCAGCTTTTTGCAGAGTGCCTCGGACGGGTCTCTTCATTCCCATTTCATTTTGTCTTTCTGTGGCTGACACATACTGTTATTTAAATGAATGCTTTTGAACTCAGATTTTTTTTTTTAATGCAAATGTGTTCTGCTTCCGTATTGAAAACACCAACACTTCTTTTTTCCCTATGAAAAGTAGGACAAAGAGTAATATTCTCAGGGCTGAAGGTGGGTTGAGATGTTACCTTTCTGTGAATTTAAGCTTAAAAAGGGAGACACACACAATGCTGAAGTATCAAAATACTGGCTAAGTTTTCCTTCTATCCAAGATATGATAAAAGCAGTATTATGTATTTAAAGAACAGCTGAGGTAGGAAAAGTGCCAAGACACAGCAGACTGGTCACACTACCTCACAGCATTCTGTGTGAGACAGGGGAGTATACACAGAAGTAAGAGACACTACATGCCTCCAGCAATTTTAAGGTGTTCTATCTTGTCCTTCCTTTTGAAGGTCATGACTCATTTTATTTAGAAAGCAGGTGTCCTCTCATTTGAAATTCTTTTGAAGCTGTCTACCAGGAACCATAGGCTGAGCTTACAGACTTTCTTACAGGGAAGTAATGGAGAAGTTAAAAAAGAACAAATCCTTGGTTCCCTTTAGAGTATCCTGCATTCATGTCTTCAGGCTTTTCTTTACCTTTAATGTCTAGAAATGTACTTTTTAACAAAGGGTGAACATGGAAGCTCTCCAGTAATCATGTGCCTGCTGGGGCTTTCTGCTCATCAAATATTACAAGATATGCAAAAACCCATGCCCCCAGCATCAAAAGGCTGATAACATCTGAGTTACATCCATACCTGATCTCTGCCAGACCAAGAGGCATGTGATGCTGAGGCATGTGGACTGTCTCACCCCTTCTCCCATTGGACAAGCATCTATCTTGCAGCAAAAAATGCCACAGTCTGTGCCCACTAGCACCCATGCCAGCAACATTATCAAACAGAGCTCAGAGACTGAGCTCGCCTTGTAATCACAGAAGTCATCGTTTTCTTTCAGTGTCAGTAGTTGTTCCAGCCCAGGCTTTCTACATGTTATTCCTGGACTAATGAAAACTTGAAGAGCTGTTTGCCCTGCAATACTAAATTTATGGATGAGGAGACGACTTCAGTCTGCCAGGTGATAATTTGGCATCCTTATGTCAGTGTTAAAATCCCTACAGCTGTAAATATTTATTGAATATGAAATATACTCATATACTCCAGCTAGCACATTACCACATGAATAAATCTAACCTTAAATAAATCATGTGCACTTCATCTTTTATTCAGTTTATACAATTCCTGGTTCCTGCTCTGAGCATTCTTAGCTTAGCATGGCTATTCAGAAGTAGAGCAATTCATGGTGTGCCTTGATTTCTTTTCTAATACAATGTTTTGCTTCTTGCATTTCACCTCTTACAGCTTTTGCAAAGTTTTGATTTGATAGGACAAGAACAGTGAGGGCATTAGGACCAAGAGAAAGACGCACACATTGCTCTGTATTATGTCTGGCAAAGTGCTTCCTGACTGAGTGCTGTAGTTATGTGTGAAACGAAGTCAGGGACTGACTACTTCTCATCTGTTGATCACAGCTAACTTGAAGCCTCTGAATGGGGAAGAGCTGTCAGATCTGCTTTCAGAGATAAGGCGCTTCAATCTAGGCAGCAACTGGAAACTTTGAAGAAGCAGGATCTATTCTGGAAGGAAACTATACGAGATGGAATTTCTTTTTACTTAGAAATTTAAAAGGGAAAAATCAGAACTTCAGTTTCTCCTTTCATCAGTTAAACATGCGCTTTCGTAACTGAGCTGGGACTCTGTATAATAAAGGATTTACTTGATCTCACTGGATCCATGCTACATTTTACTACAGTAAGTGCAATATTAATAGGAATGCTATGTTTTATGTCTATCTGTAAATAGAGAGGAAAGCATGAAACGGCATCAGTGAAATGTGAGGGGAGCAAAAACTCTCCTCTTGGCAGATAGTGAAAGCCAGGGCTTTGCCGCAACACGGGGACTGAAGTTTGAGGAAGATCCAAGTGATATTTAACATGACCATCTGTATCATTTTGTCACCAACAGCATGTTCTTGAGGAAGAAGTGCAGATATGGATCACGTAAGCTGCAGTTTCTCTTGTTGTTGCTAATGCTGGGCTTTTTGCTATTGATGGTTACAATGCTGAATCCACCACCAAGCAACCAGAGCAAGGAAGAGACTTTCCAGCCTGTGGAGTTCAACCTCCGGGCAGGGTATCAGATGGACTTTGCAGAGCCCCAAGAGATGCTGCAGACCCAGGAGGAGAGCCAGCAGTATTACCCCTTGGATGGACTGTCACCTTTCATCTCCCTGCGGGAGGATGAGCTGATCGTGGCCGTTGTGTCGCCCACCGGCAAAAGGAACCACAGCAAGGCCGGGAAGGGCTATCGCGTGGTGAAGCAGCAGAGCAGGCGGCCGGAGGGGAAAGCAGAGGGGGAGCCGGAGCTCCTGTCCGTTCCTCTGCAGGCTGGGGAAGGGGATGCCGCGGGGGAGCGACCGCTCGGCCTGGAAACCCACGGCTTTAACGAGGCGCTCAGCGAGCGGATCTCTCTGCGCAGGGAGCTGCCTGAGGTACGACACCCGTTGTAAGTAAAGCAGCCGATTCACTCCCCGCGAGAACCTTGGCTCTTTCCCTGACGCCGTCCGCCCGCGAACCTCTCCTCCTCTAAACGCCGCGTCTTTCCTATCGAAAGCTCCCCTCGGTTGTAACGCTTTTCCCTGTGCTGTGCGAGGAACACACTCTCCCTGCCACCTCCTCGGAGCCAGGCGTACTCCCAGCCTCCCGCCGGCGGCTCCAGCCCCGCCGCCGGCGGCGCCCGAGTGGCCCCGGCCCGGCCCGGTCCGGTCCGGTCCGGTATGACCGCCCGCCCGGAGCCGAGCGGTGCAGCGGGGCGGCGGCGGAGCCCGTGAGCGGGCAGCGAGGAGCGACCGGTCCCGGCCCGCCATGGAGCAAGTGAGTCCGACCGGGACCGCACCGGACGGGACGGGGAGGGAGCCTCCGGGGCGGGGTTAGACCGGAGCCCCCGGAGCGGGACAGGGCTGTTCGGGACCCCTGGAGCGGGCCTGTACCGGAGCCCCCCGGCC
>JANHFX010008403.1:10897-28004 GCA_027560015.1 Chloroceryle amazona
CCCTACAGGGACAAGTGTTGTTTAATATCTTCATTAATGACATAGACAGTGGCATTGAGTACACCCTCAGCAAGTCTGGTGATGATACTAAGCTGGGTGGTGCAGTTGATATGCCAGAGGGACGGGATGTCATCCAGAAGGACCTGGACAGGCTGGAAAGAAGGGCTCATGTGAACCTTGTGAGGTTCAGCAAGGCCAAGTGCAGGGTCCTGCACCCGGGCTGGGGCAATCAGCATTATCACTATAGGCTATGGGACATGCTAGAGAGCAGTCCTTTCTAAAAAGACTCGGGAGGTACTAGTAAATGAAAATCTGGACATGAGCTACCAATATGCAATGGCAGCCCAGAAGGCCAATTGAATCCTGGGTCACATCAAAAGAAGCGTGGCCAGCAGATCAAGAGAGGTGATCCTGTCCCTCTACTCTGCCCTGGAGTACTTTGTCCAGGTCTGGAGACCCCAACACAAGAAAGATGTGGACCTGTTGGAGCGTGTCCAGAGGAGAGTCCCCAAAATGATCAGAGGGCTGGAGCACCTCTCATATGAAGATAGGCTGAGACAGTTGGGGTTGTTCAGCCTGGAGAAGAAAAGGCTCTGAGGGGACCTTATAGCAATCTTCCAGTAACTGAAAAGGGAGTATAAGAAAACATGGGAGGGTTTAATCACAAGGGTTTATAGAGACAGGACAAGATTTAATGGCTTTAAGCTAGAAAAGGGTAGATTTAGGTCAGACATTAGGAAAAAGTTCTTTAATATGGGGGTCATAGACCACTGGAATAGGTTGCCCAGAGAGGTGGTGGAGGCCCCATCTGTTGAGACATTCAAGGCCATGCTTGATGAGGCTCTGAGCAGCCTGACCTAGTTAGAGATGTCCCTGCTTATTGCAAGGGGGTTGGACTAGATGACCTTTAGAAGTCCTTTCCAACACAATACATCCTATTTTTCTATAATTCATTCTATGATTCATTCTATGTATAAAAGTACCAGTGTGACAGGAGTCTGGGAAAGAAGGGTTGTGAAACCATGGAGCATTGATGTAACAGTTCTGCTAAAGGCCACTCAGGGGAGGATAGGCCCAGTAGTTTGGCCAGTCTCACAGCAGCATAGTCATCAACTTTCTGGTGCTTTAAAAACTTCCTGAGTGTTGACAAGTAGCATGTATTTAAATACCAGGCCTTTATAAATATTAAAAGTTTCTCTGGACTAGAGGAAAGCGTTCTGCATGTAGCTGAAACTCGGTTGCCAGACTTTTAACAGATTTCATCTTCAGTTATTAGATACCATTATTAAAATAAAATTATTTCACATTTCAGTTCAAGTTACTGTAATTGTTTTAGCAAATGAAATGCTCTGTATCTGCTCAAAAAATCAGTACACTTTATTTTCCCCTTTAAATATAAAAGTAAAAAATAAGTTTTTTTGAGTTGTGAATATTACTATGAATGTTACGAAGTCTTCTCAAAATGTTTGCAAAGTCTGTGTATTAAATACTTGCTGTTTCTTTATATAGAAGCTTACCCTCATAGAGCTGCTGTGAGGGTTTGCTATGAGGTGCTATGCTAGAGCTGAGGGTTACAAAAATGTGTAGAGTACTTTCCGAAGTATTTATTTGGTTTATTTGTATTTTGAAAAGCTTATATAAGAATGTGAGTTTTAATATGCATATGTTATTTTCATGGCTTCCTGTCTGTAAGATCAGTCTCAGATAAAGCCACTGAACTACTAAGTTCTGTTCAGTGGATTTTGGATTGGGTCCTACCTAACTACCGATCACCATTCCTGTATCCTGGCAGTGTAGTTCTGTTAGATGAAATTCTTTGAAGTCTTACTGGAAAAAAATCATATTTAGAGTAGATGGCTCCTTGTTAATCCTAGTGACCTAGTTATTAATTAAAATTTAGATTGTCACTTTTATTTAAACTTCTAGGACTAACATCTGGAAATTGCAGATCTTATTTTAGTACATATTTGTGTTTCTTTTCCTTTCCCTGGGTGGAGGTCATATAAATGCCTTTTGTTCTGTTCTCTCCTTTTACTAATGCAGTACCTAAGCTGTGACTCTTAAGTAATAATTGAAGTTGGGAAGGTATCAACAGCGTAAAATACTATTTTTGAGAGATATTCTTAATTGTTTTGTAATTCTGTGTTTTAAATAAATGGTAATGTTCTGAATGCATAATATACAAAAAGAAATAATAAATTTGTCTAAATTTGCTTTTTCAATTTAAAAAACATTGTTTTATTTTATTTTTAGCCGGTTTGTGCCACCACAGACAAGCTCTGGTAACAGATTTTTGGCACAACAGAACAGTCCAGTGCCTAGTCCATATGCTCCTCAAAGCCCTGCAGGATACATGCCATATTCACATCCTCCAAGTTATACAACACATCCTCAGATGCAGCAAGGTAAGTTTGTTAATGTTGGTTTTATTCCCCTATGTTATGTCAGCTTTTCCTTCATGTGCAATGTTTCATGTCTTTGTAATTTATTTGAAGGAGTCACATGCCTAATGCGAATCTTTGAGTTGGAAGGTATGTTAAAGCTTTGGTTTTCTGACTGTATGGAGTGGTAGACTGTACTTCAGTTAAAATAAAAAGGAAGAAGAAAAAGTAAAACACACGTTACTGCTGCACAGCTCCTCTATGTACACCCATTTTGCCTAGTTGTCATATATATATATGACAAGAAAAAAATCAAAACAAAGAACTTTGTTAACTATGACTATCATTTATCTGTACTAGCAAAAATGTTATTTTTGCCACTGTAACATAAGTTTTACTGACAACTTATTTAGCCTTACAAAACCTTTTAGTGTCAGCTATATTAATTCTAAGTTGGCTAGAATTATGCTCAAGGTATGCAATAACTGGCAAAGGTGACCTTCAGAATGAATGGATTTCTTTGTTCTTCCCTTTCCTAAAAACAATCTTTAACAACATGAACAGTGTTAAAGTATCTAGGCAGTTTTGGGTTGGTAAGGAGAATTCTCATTGGATTATTTTAAATTGTTTGTTCTTAAAGTTTAGCATTGTGCTTAGAATATATATAGCTGTTCTGGATGTACTGTTGTATGTCCTATGAACGCTTTGGAAGTTACTAACTGTAGTGAAGACAAATTCCAGAGAGGAAAAGAAAATTTTTTATAATCAGTGAGATTATGATAGTAACTGAAATTAGGATAGATGTGGGGGGAAACTTGGTTAATATGTACATGGAATTTAAGTATTAAATCATCTTGAAAATGAAAATCTTAAATATTTATTTTTATTCGAGGTATTTGTTCCAAAAGGATTTGATCAAAAAATTGGCCTCTTGTTCAGATTCTAGGCCTCTTGCATCCACCTCACTAATATAGTCTATTATGTTGTTTTCTGTGAAAACTATTAAGAGTTAATGAGTGTGTCAATGTATCAGGATATTTAATTAATTAATTTATTTATTTCAGCTTCAGTATCCAGTCCCATTGTCACAGCTGGGATGAGGAATCTCCATGAAAATAAAGTTTCAAGTCAGTTGTCTGGAAATTCAGCTAATCATCATCCTGATAATTCTAGACATGGTTCAAATGAAGACTACCTACAGATGGTGCACAGACTAAGCAGTGATGTATGTTACTTAAACCAGTTTATTTTGCTAAAGTGAATATTTACTATGATAAAGCAAGGGTGTATTTTAGCTGCCTTAAAAGTCAGATATTTTACTATGTTGTCATTGATGTACAAAATTCCTGAAAATATATTTCAGTTTCAGAGGTGTATGCTCGACCATGCAGCTTTAATGTGTGAGACTGAATTTTTTCTTGAGCTCTCTTTCCTTTGGAACGTTTTGTAACATTATTTATGATGAAATTAGGTAAAGCAAAAAAAATCTTCAAATAATTTAATCTGTGAGTTTATTTTAAAGAAATGGTAGTCTATATTGTCTATACAATTACTGTAGCAATATATTGATGCAAATAATCCTAGATTCTCAACAGGTGTATAGTATATCTGTCTCTCTGAAGATTCCCACAACTGTCAGTTAAGCTTGACGTATTTGAATAACCTCTTGGGTAATACAATAATGTTGTCAAAGGCAAGAATTCCTATGGACATTTTTTCTTACTGTCTGTTATGTGCTTTTATGGCCTGCTTACTTAGAAGTTTTCCCTTAGTGACATTATTTCATGTTGGAGAAATTCTTTGATACCTTGAACTGAAAGAAAAAAAACCCAACCAATTCCTACCATAGTTTTTTGAACTACTGATCAGGTTTTTTCTTAATGAGCAGCTCACCTTGTGTGTGAGGCTTTTTTTTGGGTTTCTTTACAAGTTTGACACAGAGTCTCTTAACAGCTCTTAAGGGGAGAGCACTTAATTTTCAATTTTATGTTTTCATCAAATCCTGGTGTCAAGCAGGCCTCCTTTTGTTTGTTTGTTTTTTTTTGACTGTGTGTTTTATTTAGCTTACAGGCAACTCTTTTATTCCTGAACTAGATTGTGGAATCAAAAAAAGTATTGTATTCAAGAGGTGTACTACTAATAGCAGGCTTCCAAAATCCCTTACCATGATTAATACAGTAGAACTCCAAGAGAGTTACTAGTTTCATTAATATTATTCTTTTTTTTTTTCAATAAATGAAAGAATTATGTTGATTAGCAATATTAGCTAAGAGGTAGTGTCTCAAGAGAGTGTTGTATCAAAGGATTCCACCATAATATGCAGCATCAGATGTTTTTCTTTGTTTCATCAATGCAAATTCTTCAAAATAGGAAACTGTTCTTGGCTTTAAATGTACATATATCCCCTAACTATGTCAGAGGTACACTATCAAGAGAATCTTCATTTTGTTAAGACAGAAGTTTTGGAAAATTTTAATATTTTCATTCATATTTTAATCATAGGATAAGTGATTTCTTAGTTTTTAATGAGAACATACTTAAAAATATTCACCGCTAATATTGTGATCCAAGCAATGCAACCATATTTTGTTAATGAAAACTTGGAAATAAATCTCTTTCAACACAGACAATGAAAACAGAAAGCATACCCTCATTGGTTTGTTTAACTGGAGAAATACTTTATATTAAAAGTCATTAACATTGTAAGCTTCCACATTTATCCCTTTGTGCATTTTATTAATGGAGCATATATATTACATTTATTTGATTAGTCATTACACCTTTAAAAGCTGATTTTAATAGCTATCATGCAGAAAATAGTTTGAAGAATTTGGATTAATTAAAGTTTTCCATCTATGTATGAATAATAAGCTTAATTGTAATGATGCAGCCTTTTCAGAAGCAGTGTGACTTTTAAGAAGATAGTTAAGAATGAGTATTATTAAATCATAAAACATAAAAACTTTTTTTCATCATTTTAATTTTAGGGTTTTATTGCTGTTAAAAATGTGACTAGTTACAGGTTATTGTGTATTTGTGATATATGAAAATGCACTCTCAAAGGATCACTACACAGAAACGCTCTATTTTAGGTTGATTTGTTGCTAAACTTGAGAGCGTTCCTGGAATATAATTCTGTGCATACATGTCACCATTTGATGCAGCTCTGGAATAGGATACTGTAAATAAGCACTTCTGAAAATTTTTCAGCTACAGTAGGAAAGGCATGGGAACCGAAAAGGTCATCTACCTAGTTAGTCTATTTAGTTAATTTAATGAAATTTGCTTTTCCTATGTCCTTGTCAGTCATAGTCAGATGACCACCTATCCTGATAGAACATGTAGGTTAAAAATTTACTAAGCTTTTTTCAGTATTTTGGGTGGGTTTGTTTTGTGTGTTGTTTTTTATTGTTGTTGGTGGTGTTTTTGTTTTCTTACAAGTCAAAGGCAAGTCAGATTTGAAAAAAAATCAGCTCCGTAATTTCAATGCAGTAGATAAATGAATAACAAATCAGGAAATTAATTCACTTTGACTTACAATAACAACATAGAAGTTTAAGGTACAGTTCTTTTCATGGTATTGAATCTGAATATTAGATTTCTTTCTCCATGAGGCTTTCTTCACATGTGGCAACAGGTCTGTAAGTTGTGTTGCAAAAATCAGTCTAATTAATAGCACAGTGAGGTGTTTAGAATCATGGTTCTGTGGGAGGAAAAAAAAAAAACCTAATAGAAATATTTTCTAAGTGCCTGTGGATGGTGAAACTAATGAAATCTGTTTTCTTATGGATTTATGTTATTTGACTTGTAAGGACTTTTAGTCCCTAAATTTGAAACTCATCTCTTTTTCCTAAGCAGTGTCAACTATGCCTTTAGAACGTGTAACATGTACATAGTCTAGCCTATGGCTAAGAGTGGGGAAATTGGCTGTTTGGCCACTGTAAGAGGGACTGTATACTTGCCCATCTATGCAGGCTTCCATGTCCTTTAAATGCCAGCTTAGCTTTCTAACTTACTACTGACTGCTGCTTTTTTTCATACAGACTGGGTCTTATAGCATTCTGTTGAAATTAGTCAAAAGGATTAAAGGTATTTATCAGATAATTCAGGTTTGGGAAAAAAAAAAAAAGAGAAGTTATGTGAAAGAACTGTGTGGATTCAGATACTTGGATAGAAGCCATGTTAAAATACTAGCTACTGAAATAGCCATTTCAATTAGGTAACAAGAGTAAATAACCTTAGAACTTCTTTGGAGGCTTTCTTTTTATGACCTTACTCTTTAAAGAACAAACTTCTTGCAGTTTGTTCGTAGTTACAGAGATTTTCTCTTCATAGATAGAGGCGTTGTTAATTTGTTCTTTCCCAAAACATTCCAGTAGATGTTGTGTAAAAAACAGTGCTATAAATGGGAAATACTGTTCTGTAGAAATTAAAATCTAGTTGAGTGAATGAGCATGCTCTGACCAGCAGAGGGCTCCATAGAAGCAGTAAAAAATCCATGTAGTGCATTAAATGGGAATCTAAACACTGGGTTTCTTATTTCATTGTAAGATAGTGTGAGGGTAAAAAAAGACATATTTACATTCTCAAAGATAGAGCATGGACATCATTACATTATAGTTAGTATTACATTATGAAGTAGTTTGTCAGAAAGCATGAATTCCACTGAAGCAGATTGTTTTGTGCAAAACTCCGAAGACGGTAGAACTTCTTCACCATGTTGGGGAAGTTCTTCATATTGCCATTGAATTGTTTATTACCAAACTGTCAAGACAGATAAATTACAAGATAAAATTACTCCAGTTGTGTTTTACGTGATACTATCTCATCTACTGCAATTAGAGTACTAGAAATTTTGTTCAGTCCTGATGTCTGTGTGCTGGAAAATGTAAATACTAAAGGTTAATACGTGTAGCTGTGAAAGTAAGATGGCGTTCTAGATAAGCTTTAAGGGTGGGTTAAGTGGAAAACTGGTGAGTTCATTTTAAAAAAACAAATGTTATGCTTAATTTCTTTCAGTTGGTGTTGTTTAGACATCCTGTATCTGCTTTTCAGATCTTTATTATGACTGCTTGTTACAACAAGATTCTAAATCTTAGTGTAAACCAGAAGTGCTTATTTAGCTAGAACACGGGTATATTTCTGTGTGCCTGTTCTTCTTATAGATTCTTCTTAAGACTGATTGTGCTGTAGAATATTGCCTACACAGTAGTCTAATACCAGTCTAAAGTAAAAATATCTGGAAGTAAATAACTATTTTTTCTGGTATTTCTTGCATGCTTTTTTTGTCCAATCCATTTTTTCAGTATAGGTATTAATTCTAGTTTTTATTTAATGAAGTGTTCATGTTCATAATGTTATTTTTTTTTATCACTGTCACTCTAGGATGGTGATCCTTCAATAAGGAATGCAGCATCTTTTTCCTTGAGGTCACCTCAGTCAGTCTGCTCTCCAGCTGGAAGTGATGGAACCCTGAAAGGTAACCTAGCAGTCATATATATCAATGTATTTTCTCCTGATTTTAAAGAACAGAGAGTTTAAAGATGTATTTAGTTATTCCTCCTGACTTAATATAGTAGGGAGTATGTCACTGTATTTTGTGTACACAATTATTTTGAGCCCTGATCTAGAAGAAATTTCTGAAGGTGCAAAAACTGACTAATCAACCTTTGAAATAACTCTCAAATTCATGGAGGACAGAAGGATTTAAAATCCTTTCCAATATGAGGATTAAATTCTTTATAAGAAAATTTCCAATTCTTCTACATAAGAAATTATTTAAAGGCAGCATTACAAGTATTGAACTCTTAACCATCTCAAAAATGTTTTAACATGCAACACTTGTCTTAGTTGCAATCATGAAATTTTAAGAACATGAAATTAACAGTAGTTCAGTGAACTCAATACACGCAGGATAAAAGAAGCTTGAAAACCTTAGCTGTGGAGGGTGAACAGGGTGAACTCTCAGTCAGTTGAGAGGGAACAGAAAAAATCTGCTCAAAATAATCCTTTATGCTAAAATCTGGAATGCATATTGCTGTTCTTAATATTAACCCTAAGAAGCAATGACTGAGATATATGAGATTTAGCAAGGTAGGAGTTTGGACATGTTTTTGATAATTTACATGGCAATAGTAGAAAGATGGAACAGTGCTTTCTTCTCTTTAATCACATAACAAAATTAAGTCTTTCTGGATAGTCAGGTGGAATGGAAGAATAGGAGATGGGGAGGATTTCGGAGAAGGTAGAAGTGTTGTCCTTGTGCATCTGTTTGACATGACTTTGGCAGGGGTGGACCTCAGAGCAGCCTTCCCATACCTGTGAGATTATCTGGAAGACTTGAGTCAGGCTTTTCAGTGTTGTAGAGAAAGGATGAGATTCAATGGACTTAAATTGAAATGGGAGGTTCTAACTAGGTCTAAGGAAAAGCTTTTTCGCTGTCAGGACAGTTGAGCATTGGAAAAGATTGCCTAGAGAATCTGTGCATTTACTCTCCTTGCTGGTTTTCAGGATTTGGTAAAGCTCTGCATAATGTGGCCTGGCTCATCCTGCTTTGAGCATGACCTCCTGAGGTCCTCTTTTAACTGAATAACCCTATGATCCTCTAATTGCTAAATGACCTCTATGGTTCATCTTCTGTAGAAGTATACTGTCTTAAACAGTGATAGAAGAAATATGGCTCAAGTTTCAAGTGAGAAGTATATGTGTAATATGCCAGCAGTGTCACTATTTCAGGAGGTCTTGTGCTAAAGGACTTGTCGTAAGACTTCTGTAAATGGTGAAGACTAAATGTGGTTGTTTTTCTGTCTTTGTCAAGCTCATTAGTTTAACAACATTATGAATCTAAGCTACTTTCACTTAGATACATGATTACCACTGAGCCAGAAGAATGAGAATTAATTTTTTCTAAAAGTTTCTGTGGTTTCAGTTGACTGTCTCGGAACCTCGTTTTGAGAGGAATACCTTTTCAGATTATTTCTGAAAACAATCCCATTTTTCAGTTCAGGTTGTAATATTTCAGCATTAGAGGGCCTGAAAAAGTGCAAGAGAAGGTTTTTGATTTATTTACCTGGATGTTAGCTTTGGTATTCCCAGTTATAAGTCACACAACTGAAATATTTTTACTAATGGTGCTACCGTTTTGACTTCTTAAAGAGATTAATGAACCTTGACTGAGAGACCCAGTTCCTGAAGCTGCAAGAATCTTGACAGACGTTTATCCTAATCTTGTAATTCAGAAATATATGGGAGAGCTGTGGTTAATTACAGTGTTATTTAGAGCATGGGATCCCTGACAGTGAGGTTTTTGGCCTATAATTTGGAGTGAAAATTGTGCTGATAAATTTTCTAGTGATGAACAAATAACAGGTATCTATGCAGAATTTTTGTTGCTCATCTCTTTAGCCTTGGAAAATTTGGTTGTCAGGTTGCAAACTTTGATATAGAAATCTAACAAAATACTTACTGTTTGGGAAGACAAAAAGAAGGTCACTAGACATCATCAGTCCAGAGATTGATCTCAGGAAGGATGTTATAGTCTAAGCTTTCTTATATAACATATAAACCTGAGGCAATTACTAGAAGTACAGGTACTCACTGCATTTCTCTAATTCTGATATGGAACTAACAAGGACTTCTGGAGACCTGAAGAATGGGATGGCACAGTCTAGAATTACTTTAAGACCAAACATAGCTGTCTGACAGAATTCGAATGAAGAACAAGTTTTTGCAACTTAGACATTTGAGAGATGGCAGAAGTTGTATGTGTTATTTTCGTTGTGTATTCACTTAGTTGAGTAAAATTTAGCTGTTACAAAAATCTTTGAAATTTTATCCAAAAGTTCTAGTCTGGTCTTTAGCTGTTCTTTTTTTTTTAATGCAAATTTTATATTTTTAGCAGTGGAAATAGAATAATGGCTTTGCTTTCATGCTATCCTCTGTTACCACATCTAGTTTCTTAAAAAAGTCCTTGCTATGAATTAATCTATGAAGAATTAACATGAAGTATTTTCCATTTGCTGATTTTATAAAATATTCTGTGTATTTCATTACCCAAGATCAGTTACTCATCAAAAACCTTTATCCATTTGTTCTACTTTCCCTTTGCTATGGAACCTCAGAAAAGATTTGTTTGTTTGTTTGTTTTTTGTTTAAGACAACTTCTAAAGATCTGTGTAAAGGAAAGCCTACCACGATGTTTTTAGTCCATCACTTGCTAAAGAGTTCATATCACTTACAGTCCTATTTCAGTACAGTTTCCTGAACTTGGAAAACATTTGTAAGGACTAGCAACAACCCTTATGCAACTATATACATTTTCACTTTTATCCGGAAGTAAGTTGTATTCCCTCTAGAAATTGTTAATGGGTATTTTATTATTTTCCGAATAATTTGGAAAGAGTATTTTTATTTTCTTAGGAATTTATAGGACTTCAATGGAAAGATTCCCACACTTGATCTCTGAATGTATAGAGTGTGGCAAGAAGAATTCTGAACCTTCTCTAATTTGTAGTACAGACTTCAGTTCTCACAAAGGTACTTGTTAAGAAAAATTATCACCTCACCCATTCTCCTTAAGAAGAAAGGTGGAAGAAATTTACCCAAAGGATTTGGTTTTTTTTCTGACAGGGCCAAAATAAAAATTCTTTCTTGTTTCTCTCTTCAAGACTTCATTTTTTTAATGCAAGGGTGCTTCTGAATATAGCAGTTCTAAGCTAGAACAGTCAAGGCTGAGATTTTCATAAGCCATCTGAAGCTCTGAGAAAGTGGTGCAACTCTTCCCTGAAAACTATTGAAAGATTATGTAGAAAGTCATTACAGTCTGTCTCTAAAATCCTCCCAAGTGTGTATTCTTCTTTGTTTGTCTCATATGCTATCCCTTTAAGTCCAAGTTTTAAACTAAGTTATGTTCTTTGAAAACAAATGTCAACAGTGTTTGTTAATAACTAATAATTTTTTTATATCAAAACTTGGGGAGGTTTCCAGAGGAAGTTTCTGTGACTTTAGAAAATACAGCAGGAAAGAACTCGGAGACTTCCCATCATGCTGGATGAGCTGTACCATTACCACTCCCCAATACCTTCCATCTACATTTTCTGTTAAAATGTCAGTAATGGAGTTTCCGTACTCTTGGCTGGCAATTTGTTCACATTCTTAGTGGTGGAAAGCCTTTCTCCTAATGAGAAACCTGAATCATTTTTGTTGCAGTGAGTCATGACATTTCTTGACTTCTTTCCAATGGGAAGGGAAAAATAATTCATGTCCTTTTTTTATAGCTGCCATTTACATATCAAAGAATGCTATCATGTCTTGCACTAATCTGATCTACAGACTAAACAGCATGGTTTCTTTCCATCATATTGATATGTTGTAATTTCTGAGCTTCTAATTGTCTTTGATGCTTTTATCTGAATTCTAATTGGTCTGTTTTTTTCTTGATGTTGTACTGTCCAAAGTCAGATACAACTCTGAAGATTTAGGAGGTTGAGTAGCCAGAGAAATATCTTTATATGATACTACTGTTGTATATGAGAGTATAGCTGCTCTTTGTTGATAACTTACTGCAAGTTGTCCTAAACATATTGCTGCCTTCCTGTAGAGTTTATCTGTCTTCCTCTCATGTTGTTCAGAATTGTTCTTTCTCAGACGAACAGAAAGTTTGTGCTTTTCACTGACTTCTTCTATTGTAAAACATTAGTCAAATTAGTCAAGAAAATGGCAATTTTTGATTCTGTTTTTAAAAGCAGTTCTGGGTCTCTCTCAAAGACTCAAGACTAAAACCTGTTATTATCTTTAGATTAAGAAAGTACTCTTAATTCTGTTACATGAGTAGTTATTAATGACAATGATTTTAAACTATTAAGACAGTGCTCTAGAATGTTGCACTTGTTCACCTCTACTCCTTTCATCCATTTATACCACGAACAATTTGCAGTCTATGCACACATTTTTGCAATAGAGTATACTGCCATCCTGAGGTATTGCTGTGTAGATCATAATTCCTCAGGTTGTTAGTGTTAGAGAAGCTATATAGAAAGACATGCTAATGTCCAGATACGGCACTCGGTTCTCTTTAATCCCCAGAACTACTGCTTTACATAATAAAATTATTTTGATTTGATGATACTTATTCTTAACAAACTCACTTTGCAATACTACCTCTTTATTATTATCTTAGTCCTTAACAGAGTAATAATTTTTCTAGTATGTGCTTAAACCATACAGACTATGTATATGACTCTGGGCAGTCTTTACCACGTTTTTGAAGGGACTTGTTTTTCCCTTTCTGTGTCTGCTGGAGGCACAGATTCTCTAGGTGATTATTATCAATTCTGAGATTGGTTTATCCAGAGTTCCAGAATAAATTTTTCTGATTCCATTTTTATGAAAACATTCGATTTCTGTGAAAGTGGTAAATAGGATTATAATAAATTAGAAAAAAAAATGACACACTTTCATTTACACATTGTAACTGAAGTCCCTTAAAACCCTTTGGCTCAGGTATGTTCCTCAGGTTCTAACTTCACAAGGTTCTTTGCTTTTCCAGCAGACAAGCATCAGTATGAATGTCATATGGATGCTCTGGTTCTTGTCTCCTTCTCCAGTTTCTGCCCTAAAGAATCTTTTTACAGTGTAATTACTTTTATGTAAACTCTAAAAGTCCACACATAGCAAATAATTTCCTTAAAGCCTCTCTTTTCAAAGACATTTCCAGTAAAAAGTCAGGAATGTACAATGTAAATAATATTCATGAATTCTTGATCACTTTGCTATGGATTTAAAAAGGCATAGCACTTGAATGTTCCTAAAGTTTCTTTCCAGTGTGCTACGAAGCAAGTATTGTTAGTTTTCCGTTGGGCATTAGCAGTTTTCTCCAGCTTTCATGTATAGGGCATGACACTTCTGGTGAAAGACAATGTAGGATGGATGAAAGTAATTCTGTCAATATCTGGGAACCTTTATCCGCAAGAGCATTAAAGGAATATGAAGATATGGCTTTGATTGACTCTTTTGAAGTTGTTGTTTTGCAAGTGGAAAGCTAGTAAATCTTTAAAATTTTCTGGTAACCCTAATAGTTGTTTTTTAACCATGTGGTTCACTACCAAGAATGTGATCAGTAGTGTGACTTCAGAGCATCAGCTTGGAAAGGTCCTTTCTCTGAAGAGGCTTAGAGAAGATAAGAGAAAATGTTATGAAGGCTTAAATAATATGTAAGTACCATAGGTAATTAGAACGTATGCAGACAGTAACCCTAGATGGGGATGTCAGTGACGCATGCAATCTCCTGGAGAGAAGCTTATTTGTTTGTTACAGAAGTTACTGATGCTACTGATACTGAAACTACATTTTTAAGAAGGCTAAGTCACTGTCAATGTAATGCATTTTATAGTTCCTTGCATAAAATATCTGATAAGAAATAAAAAACCAGTCAAGAGTAACATAAAAAAAAAGTGCTTACAAATTACTACAGCAGTTAATAAAACTTCTGTACTCAGTGCCATTTACCAACAGGAATCAATAAGAAAACTAATAAATACATAGAACCAGTCCCATGGGCAGTCAGGATGACTGTTGCTGAAATACTATGGGGGTATTGTTGATGGATGTTTTCTGTAGAGGCTTTATTTCCTATTGATGTTACCGGCTTCTCGGCTGTACTTGTTATCTGGTTGACTATCAGTATTTGCTGTTCAGTAATGTTACAGTGACCTTCCCAAATCAATGGAGAATTTCTTTTTGTCTCTCAAGTTTTACATAGTCCTACTATATAAAGAAGGATTGCACAAAATTCTTTTACTGATACTATAGAAGATCAACTACAGAAAGGCAGGTGTTTTTTTTTTCTCACACAGCTCTAGATTTAGACTCAAAAGTTGCCCACATTTTTCTCTGTTGTAAAAGAATATTCTGAAATTCAGTTCATTCCCGAAGAATATTTCCGAAGATAATCATATGATTTACTGCATTGACAGCATTTTGTATAACAAACCTTCTCAACTTTGGAATCTCAACTAGTTCAGTGAACAAATCATAAGTGTCTGTGTATTCTTTCCATAAAAACATTTCTTCAATTATCAACAAATCCTGTAAGGGCTTTTTTCTCAGACATGTAATGGCTCAGGCACTCTCCCATAGGAAGCATTCCAGATTCAGTTCAACAGTAATAGGCACGACTTGCTTTGTGTAATGGGTGATGTTTTCTCTGAAGTCAAAGCATCCAACAGATTGTGGTACATCTTCAATGAGTGATACATATTCAAACTGCTAATGTCTGTGGTAGAATGAAGCTGTTCCAGAACGCTTCATCATTTCTTTTCACCTCATTATGTAGACATCATAGCTTCTAAGGTTCCTTTTTGCCAGAGGCTTAACCATCATTACACATCTCAGAAACATGTGAAGATATTGCCAAAAAATGTACTCTTAAAATGCAGCTTATAGGTCTTACTATTAACACCTTTCAGAAATGTCCTTCAAGAGGACAATACTTTCAAATTCCTATTTGTAGTGCTGCCTAGGAGAGAGGGAAAACTGTCCATATGTTTTTTCATTTTCTAGATTCTAAGTATGTCCAAAGGAATGTACCAAAATCCTTCTGACCTCCTCAAGTCTACAAAAGGAACCACCTTATCTGTAGATGCAGTGCTATTTTGTGACATGTAACACAAATACGAAATCAAGACTAAATCAAAACCATGTTGTCATATTTACTTACAGGTTTAGGACTAGGGAGAATCAAATCTGTGTCCTTTTAAGTGTAACTTTGAAAATGAGTTAATGTTCCATTGTTGAAACTTGTGAAGTATTAATTTAAGAGTAAGATGTCAGTAAGATCTCTGTGAAAAATTTTGAGCTGCCATTACTCCTAGAGATAAAAATGCAGCTTGTTTTTTCTGAGTGGTAGTTATTAGCATAAAAGAAATCAGTAGCTAATGATTTCTGCTAGACATTACACTTAGACAATCTTGTACATTACCAAAAGAGACAGTAATTGGCATGGGGAGCTTCGCAAGAATAAGAATCTGTGGTGGAAAGCAAGTGAGACATCTTCATAGGGTGTTGCCAGTACTTCAGTACTGGTGGTTGAGTGTGGTATCTAATTTGAAGAGGTCAAGTGGAGTAGTGGAAAGATGTTGAGAATCAGGATGAGTCAAAACAGAGCTTTGGAACATGGTGGCTGTTACTGGCATAATATGGAGTTGTTGCTGATGGTCAAGGAGTAAGATAAACTTATTTTGTACCTGCTGTCTACGAGCAGAAGTTAAAGGACTTCTCACAGAATGTACTAGGGAGAGAAAATAAGTATAGCAGTTTGTGCAAAGGACTCTTCAGAATTGAAGCTTTGCTAGAGGTACTTTTTTTTTTTTTAGAATTTAATCTACAGGTCAGTACATTGATTAATGATTCTAAGTATTTCTTAAAATACCTCATAGAAATTTAAGTTGCAGAATAAAGCTGCTTTCTTGCTTAGTGGTGCTTCCTGAATGAAGCACATGTGGATCTGTATTCTGTTAGTTTTTGACTACTGTTAGATGTGCTGACCTGTGCTGACCTGAACCAGAAACATTAATAATAATCTCAGTCACTGCTTTCTGAAGATCAGCATTCCCCACTAGATGAATGGAATCTGATAAATGTTTGCTTTAACAAGAGAAGGCTGGACCAAAGGGGCTAACAGGCTTTTTTAAAAAAAAAGTTATATCCCCCGCACTGTTCCTTTTTAAACTGAGAATTATAAATCAAAATTATAATTGGGACAGGTTGAAAAGCATCTCTGCTTCTCAACTTTTTATGGGCTAACAGTTATGGGGAGCTGGTTTAATCTGAGGAATAAGAAATTTAAAAGCTTATTGGAGAATGTACTTTTAAAAAAAATTCTCTAGATACACTCAAAACCTGGAAAAGTGCATGTAGAAGAAGTTAAAATACACCATTTTTTTAGAAAAGGGGGAGATAAGGCAAGGCATCATAGAAAAATGCCTTAAGACAATTAGTGTTTTCGAGATAGTAATGAGAGGGGAGGTTTGAATGAGTTTACCTAAAATAAATTAAACATAAAAGAAGAAAAATAAAAAAGTTGAACTGTCAGAATCAAATTTAAGAAGACTGTGTTTCTTTTGATTTTTTTTAATTTTTTTTGATTAAAAATGTGGTTTTGAAATGGCTAATGCCTGTATGCTGACCATTAAGTCTTCATCACTGGACCTTTTTAAAAGAATATTTTTGATCTTTCCTTTTTCTGTAGTGAGCTTGCTTTCACTGACCATTTTCTAATAGTTGATATTCTGAACCTGCAGGTATTATTTTTATTTATTCTTTTTTGGTGGTGGTTTTTTTTTTTTATTCCATCTTATCTGAAATGATCATTTCTTTACCTGCAGTGGACTGCTAAAATTCCTAGGAAATACACTGCAATTACCTGGATTACATATTGATTTAGGAATGGTGTGCTTCTTACCAATTTTATTTAGACCTTTTGTGAATACGGATATATGTAGAAGTACACATTAAAATTATGTAGGCTATATTTAGTGTGTTTTTATATAAACATGAAACAACATAACTGTTCAGTTTTTCTGAATTATTATTCTAGGATCAAGACAACCTTTAATCCAACAGTCTCAGCCTCCACCTTATTCATCACCTAGAGATGTTCCCCCAGACATATTGTTAGATTCTCCAGAAAGAAAGCAAAAGAAACAAAAGAAAATGAAGTTAGGCAAGGA
>JANHFX010008405.1:7459-19034 GCA_027560015.1 Chloroceryle amazona
GTCAGACATTTGCCACGTTTGTTTTTCATCCTGCAAAGGCTGATGACCTTGATAATGGTCAAGCAGGTTTATGAATCTGCGCTGGTTTTCAGTGGATGAATTCAGTGCCATCAATTGGTTCAAACTCTTAGCTGAGTTTCAGCAATGAAATAGAGGCAGCTGCATTTGTTTCACTGGTGTGGAAGCTTAAGGGGTTTTGTTCACTTGGTTTTTAACAATTTCTATTGTCAGTTGTGAAGTACAGGAAAAATTTGAAAGCAGAAGAGAAAATTCTTTTCTCCAAAACTTCCAATGTAACTCTTGAATGCAATTCCAAACAGATAAATTTTTGGCATAGAAATGCCTAACTTCTTTATATTACTTCTGGTTACTTCTAATTTAAGTAAGGTAAGTTGTGCCTTTTCTGTTTGCTAGGTATAGCTCTGTAGAACAACAAACTTCCAGTCATTTCCTTTTGTTCTTTTACACTGTGCTTGATGAAGGGGAAGCATTCATTCTTGCCGTGATCTTTACCAGCTTCATTTGAGTTGGCCATAAGCTGTATGGTCTTTTCAAGCATATTTGTGATATTGCAACCACATTATTATAATAAATTTTCACTAGGCAACGTAAGAAAATTGTGATGAAATGCAAAGAGAACTTGTGTAGGTCTTCAAACTCCTAACTGCTGGGGAAGGTCCGTGTGATTTCAGCTGTGTGATGGGGAAACTGAGGCACTGGGTGTGTGTGTTTACTGTGTTTGAGACAGGAATGGAAGGGATAGGAAAAGGGAGCTGATGTATAACCAGGATGGAGCTGGGCTATGTTTTTAAGCCTGTTTACTTTGTGAAATTGCTGTGGGTAGAAAAAACTGAGAAAGGGAGGAAAAAATCAGGATAAACAATATGTCTGTTAAGTGGGATAAAACTTAACCTCCTTTGCTTTTTGCTTTTCTTTCTTATAAACTGTGGGACTTAAATATTAAGATAAAAGACTTTTCACATTCCAGTTTGCATGAAATAAGATTGATTTTGTTTTAAATGCCAGAGGCGGGGGAACTAAAATTAAGTATTTGCCCCTTTGGTTAGCTGGAAAACATTTCCAAAAGAAGCTCCAGTTATATATCATGTTCCAGTCTGGTTTTAGCAACAGGAATCTGTGTGAACATTCAAGTTAAGGTTTCATTATCTGTATTCACCTTTGTCTGTTTGCACCACAGTAAAAAATGCAAGGAATTTTCTGGCTTGTGCACAGGACTCGGCTCAAATAAGTTTAATGAGATAACATATTTGGTTTTGCACACAGATTCATACCTGCTGACACACAAAATTGAAAGTGTAGGAGGCAAGAAAAAAGAGCACAATGCTGATAAAACAATTGCTGTCCTAAACCAGGCAAACCAATACTTGAAGCCAAAAATACCTAGAAAAATTCTAAACCTTAAAAACCCCCTTTATTTACTGAGAAGAGCTAAGTGCTCTCCATTATCTGACGTGGATTTTATGCTTTCTTCTTACCTTCAACCTGAGATAAAGAAATATTTAATGGACATTATTCCTCTTTCACCAGAACCAGCGTTCTACTTTGGAAATGATGAGTACTATGTTGATGAGAGTGCTGGCTACGTTGAGGTACGTGTCTGGAGGACTGGAACTGATCTGTCTAAAGCTGCTTCTGTTACAGTGAGATCTCGCAAATCTGAACCAATAACTGCAGAGGGTAAGTTATTCTGTTCTAGTTTTGTTATACATCTCAATGATAAATTTGGTCTCGATACAGATTCAGCTACAGAAGATGAATTTTATATGTCTCTTGCTCTTAGCAGATCTGTCTTCTTAGAGAAAAATGAAGTAGTTATAGAATTTCTCCCAAAGAAACAGAAGTAGGAGCAACCGTCAAGCACAGCACTAAGTGAAATGCCTTCAAATCCTCTTATCAAGCACTGTCCCACAAAGGCAGTTGATTACAGCCTCAGCAGCATGCTCTGGGCACAGAGTTAGAATCACTGTCAGCAGGCAGAGTTTGCTGCTCTCGTTTTTACTGTAGGCAATGAGAAATTCTCTCGTATCCTGTTCAGCAAAAGGATTGCTACAGCTGTGTATCTCAGTCATGTGTTGACAGAACCTTTGCAGAATCAAGTGTTAGTGTACTTTTTTTTTCTCCCACAAACCACAATGTTTAAAACATTAACATTTGAAAACATTCAGACATTCATTGCAGAAAATGCCTTCCTTAGATGCTTATCCTGAGTGTAACTGGACAGTAGGGTTTATCTTCTCAACTACTTTTGAGTAAGCCAAAATTTTGTGTTCCTTTACTGTTATTTCAGGAAAATCTGATCTACATCATATATATGTAACATACAGAACACATGATAAACGTTGTTTGTCAAGAAAAAGAGAATTATAAAGCCTGAAAAATAAAACAATGACTTCATTGTTCGACTTCATGACGAACTTGCTTTATATGATCTGATGTCTATATCTCACCCTGGGGGACCAAAAAAATTAATATTACCTTACATTAAGAATCTAAATTCACTGTGCCAGGACCTCTTGGATTCAAAAGTGGGAATGGGGCAGTTCTTGGAGTCTCTAGTCTGTTGGTCCCAGCCTGAAAGCTCTGACATGACTGGCTGCCCTTAAAGCTATCAACCTGGTTCTTGGTCCAACATTGTGCAGCTATGGATCTGCTGGTATCCTTAGAGTCTTAGCTCTGTGATAGAGCAGCAGGCCCATCTGATGATGGCCTTTAATCTTGCCAAACTTTGTCAAATTCCACAATTCCAAACCTTATTTTACTTTCAGTAAAACAGTTTCCTCCAGAGCTTTGTTTCAACAGCTCTGCTGCTTATTCCCCCCCCAAAATGGATGTTAAAACTCAGTCCTTCACTGAAGTCCTAGATACCTGTAGTGCCTTGGTTCTGAGGTAGACTGTCATGTCTTAGTCAGTATATTGTTTTGTTTGCTTTCTTCTTACTGGCTTGTTATGGATTGGCTTGCTTTGCTTAAAACAAAACAACACAAAACATGAAAGCAAATCAATAACATTAAGGTGCCAGATCTCACCTTGACATATTCTGAACAGAATTGAATCAAATTCTTTGGGTAACATTCATTCTGTTCTACACAACTGTTTTGAACAGTAATTCTTTCTTACAGTCAGCTCACTGGCCTTTTCTCCTTCCCTTTTTTACATTAGTCTCCAAACTTCCATATTCGTTAGAGAATAGAGTGAAATTTCTCTCCAAAAGGCTCTGCTTCACCTCCAGAGACTTTCTCAAAGCCTTTTGTTTGCTTTACTTCGTTAGTTTTAGTGGAATAACTGTTGGTTTACAACAGACCAGAATCAGCCCCATTTGTGACTTGAATGACTAAACAAAAAGTAGCTTGATGTTGACTTGGTTTATTGGATAGTCCACCTTAGATGGTCCAAATATATTTTTGCTTTATGTGACTGCCAGAATTTGGCAAATTTTAAAGTTATATTTATAGAAAAAATATATTTACCTACAATTCACTGCCTAATGATAGATATTTTTATTTTTCCTTCCACGTGATGCTGTTTATTAATTTGATGTTTTTAAACTCTTTCCCGTTGGTAGCTGGGGTAGATTATGTAGGCATCAGTCGTAATTTGGATTTCTCACCTGGAGTCAATATGCAGACGTTTCGTGTGGTAATTCTGGACGACCTTGGACAGCCAGTGTTAGAAGGAACTGAGAAGTTTGAGCTTGTTCTAAGGATGCCCATGAATGCTGCCCTTGGAGAACCCAGCAAGGCCACCATCTTCATTAATGACTCAGTGTCTGACCGTGAGTGATAATTTTTTATTTACCTTTTCACATTGATTCAGGAAATGGATGACTGCTATACACAAATAACACCAATCCTTTTGAACCACACCAAAGCCAGGGAATCTACACGTTTCAGCTGCACACGATGTGTTAAGTCATTTATTGTGTGACTGCTTATATATCTGGTGCAGTGTAACATAACTAAGCTTGAAATAGTGGAGGGAAGGTATGATAACTTTTGGAATTATACTTCACACGTGCTTTTTATGTTTTTCTGCCCAGTGCCTAAGATGCAGTTTAAAGAATCTGTGTACGTAGGCAATGAAAATGATGGACAGATTTCTGCCATGATATATAGGAGTGGGGATATCCGATACACATCCACTGTGAGATGCTATACAAGGCAAGGTTCAGCTCAGGTAATGATGGACTTTGAAGAACGTCCTAATACTGACAGCTCCATCATCACATTCCTTCCTGGTAAGCTTCTGATCTTATTTTAGAAGCCTTTAGTCTACCATGTTTTGTTTTGCTTTGCTTTGGTTGTTTGTTTTGTTTTTTTTCAATCATGTCTTCTCATAAAGTAGTGCCAAAATGACTACTCTGGAAAAACAAGCTTTTTCCCATACCTAGTGACAGAGTTCACAGAAATGATGCTGTCTCTTTTTTTGCTTCACTTCTGACCTAGAGGGATAATCAATAGGAAATGAAAGGGACATATTTTCAGATACATTCAGCCTGAGTGCCAGGAACTTTTTGATAGCAAATGCAGGTTTGGTGTAACACAATTACAGAATCACAGACCTTCTGTCAGAAAGGAAGCTTCAGAAGCTCTGCTCTTTTTTTTCTGACAGATTTCTGGTACATACATTTGACTTGCACTGAAATGAGTAATAAATCTTTCAACAGGGATCTATCTCCCTAATTTCTGTTTGATTTTTTTTTTCCCACCGACGCTTTCCTTAGGCACCTCAGCTACTTAATATCCCCAACCAGAGATGAAATACAAATAAATCAGAAGTTCCAACCTTGAAAGAATATTGCCTGATTCTTCTGTTTGTTCAGAAGACAGTTGAGTCTTTTAGTCTTCTAAGTTTACACATGCACTCTCTTTTTTACAAGCCCTAAACAAGTTCTGTCATCGACATGAAATCTTTGGTATTCCCTTATCACAGAAAAGGCAGCCTTCATATTTCTGTAGACATGTATCATAGTTCTCTTGTAAAATGAGTTGTTCAGTTTATTTTATTTAGACCTGGGCCTCAGCCTCAGCTTTTAGTGCTGTTGTGTGCCTTTGCCATTGCTTCTGTGCAAGCAGGAAAGACAGGCCAACTTGTGATGATATATCTGGGTCCCTTAGGAAGCCACTTTCCTCTTTTGTTTCAGTGTTGCTTTACCATTTCTCCATGAAGACAAGTCGCAAAGAGATCTAGGATCATATCTTTTTTCCAGAAGGTTCTTAGGCGTGTTTACTATGCAGCAGTTTCAGTACAGATTTCACATTTCTCATGTAAAAATGAGCAGGATGAATATCTTGGGGTTTGTTGTGCTGTTCTTTTTTTATTCCTACTTCAAATGGAAAATTAATTTTCTATAGGGAGAAAAAAACAACCCCATAAAATGAACACAGTCAGCATCCTGGTCTGGTTCTTCATCTTGAAGAGCCTTGAGCATATTTTCATGTATAGTGATGAAAAAAATACTGTAAATTGACCTCACCTCTCTAATATCTTGTGCTGCTCCTTTTGCCAGGGATGTAGGAGTCATTCAGGTGATGATGAGCCCATTAAGTCTGACACTGGGAACCAGACACTCTGCACACCACTCTTAACTCTTGCTCCTCTTGTAGAAGGCCTAAGACAAGGCCTTTTTCCCCAAGCCTCTGAACATCCACTAAGTCTAGACACATTGATTTGTGAGTACTCAGTTTGAGTATTTTGCAGCTTCAAAGATTTTTGAAGGCAATATTCATTGTCACTTTCAATCAGTGGGAGTTTAAAAGACATCAAAATTAAATTGCATTATATGATTGAAGGTCCACACAATTGGACAGTGTCCAATCAAAAGAAACCTCCAGGACAAAATTAGTTTTAGTGAAAGTTTCTATTACTTTGCTTCCTTGTATGAGCTATTTATTTTTTAAAGGCACACTGTGGGAGAAGTCACTGAGAATGATATTTTATTCTAAGATAAAGCAAAAGGAACAATACATGTGGAGTGGGTATAGCAAATAGAAACTTGTCTTAGTGAAGTTCTGAAATGGGGGATTTCACTTTAATGAGTTTCCACAGAAAGGTAATGATTACTGGTTTTGCTTTCACCGTTGTCATCACACATTAACTTTTCTGGTGTCAAGGTGGATGCCTTGGCCAGTAGAAGCAGCCTGTGAGTCCTTGAGCTTGGAGAAAAGTTCTGTCATAGAGCAATGAACACCAAAGTTCTGCATGATATTACCTTCAGAATGATTGCAGGTGAAACTGAGAAGCCTTGCACATTGGTGCTTATGGATGATACTTTCCATGAAGAAGAGGAAGAACTACGTCTGGTTCTTGGCACTCCAAGAAGTGATTCTTCCTTTGGTGCCTCTGTCGGTGAACAAAACGAGACGCTGATAAGGATTCGAGATGATGCAGACAGTAAGAAATTATTTTGTTGTTACTGGCTTTTGGAAGCCCATTTGTGTGCTGTAAAAACATTTTTTCTTCTAATTGCAGAAGCTATTATTAAGTTTGGTGAGACCAAATATAGTGTGAGTGAACCAAAGGACACAAGACAGGTAGCAGTTGTTAAAATCCCAGTGCTTCGTCTGGGAGACACTTCCAAGGTTTCTGTCGTGAGAGTTCATACAAAGGATGGGTCTGCTACTTCTGGAGAAGACTATCACCCTATATCAGAAGGTAGGATCATTCAGATGATTATCACATCATACTATTTGCTTTTATTCATAACCATAACATAATGTTTGTAAAATGAAATCATTTCATAGACTACTTTGCAACCACAGCCATTAATACATTTTGCTATTCAGATTCAGTATGGACATAATCTCATGTGGTTTGCAATAGCCAAATTGCTCTTGAAGGACTAGATATCACTGAAGATATTTAGAAAAGACTTGTGACATCTGTGAAAAAAAGGAGCTCAAACTTATTTCCATTAACAGGCCACCCACACAGTTTAGTGAATGACTAACAGAGTTTGTAGCCCTATGAATTTTCTTGCTTCTTAACCTGCTTCACCATGAGCTGCAGGGGGATCTCTGCTCTGGTGCCTGCAGCACCTCCTCCCCCTATTTCTTCACCGACCTTGGTGTCTACAGAGTTGTTTGATATATTCTCACTCCTTTCTTCCAGCTGCAATTGCCATTGTGCAGCAATTTTTGTCCCCTTCTTAAATACGTTATCCCAGAGGTGCTGCCACTGTTGCTGGTGGGCTCAGCGGCAGGCCCATCCTGGAGCCATCTGGCACTGGCTCTACCAGACATGGGGAAAGCTTCTGGTGTCTTCTCCCAGGAGCCACCCCTGCAACCTCATTTTTAGTATGTATCACTGTATTAAAATGCATTTTGTTTGAGTAATACTTTTTATTTAGAATTCTTTAGTCATTCCATAGAATCACAGAATCATCACCAACCCCAGCTCTCTCACACATTCCTCATCAGACATGTTCTCCAGACCCTTTACCAGCTTTGTTTCTCTTCTCTGTACAATGTTACCACGTTATTCACATGTTACCAAAGTTTATGTAATAATTAATAACAAATCAATTTCAAAATAATAAGTGCTGTTAGCCTAAATCTTGGTCTTTGTAAATCTTTGATGATGATAATGCCTCATTCTCATTAATTTCCACGTGTGTTCACTGCTATTCATTATTATTATATTTAGGATCAAATAGATTCCACTAAATAGATGAACATCTGTAATTAAGTATTGATGAACATCTGTAAAATTAAGTATTGACTGCCATCTCTCATGGATGGGCCTAGAATTACAGCTTGTTATGAACAACAGATTTATTTCGAAGTGTCTCATGTTTTTAGAAATTGAGTTTAAAGAGGGTGAAACGCAGCACTTTGTGGAGATTGAAGTTCTCTTTGATGGAGTAAGGGAGATGAGAGAAGCCTTCACTGTTCACCTGAAGCCTGATGAGAACATGGTGGCAGAAATACAGGTAAAACTTATGCTAAGTCCTCAAAATCTGGTGAAGACACCTTTTTGCTTTCTGACTCATAGCTTAACTCTTAAGTTTTATACACACTGTCTTGGCTTCTGTCTTAAAAGACAAAGAGGATGATCCCAGCTGACCCAGTAGTACCTACTCAAAACAGTTTGTCACCAAGGCAATAATTCTCAAGGGGTCATAGAGACAGTGAGAGAGTAAAGTCTTCACAATATCATTCCAGACACATTCTTCTCATAGAAACAGTCCTAAAAACTGATGTCATCTTGCAAACACTCTCTGGCAGTGCACCCTCTTTCCTCTCAAAAAAGGAATTTAAATGTTCACAGAGAACTGTTTCTGCCTTTTCATTGTCAGACAGCCAAGGCCATTGTTTACATTGAAGAAGTGAACAGCATGGCAGATGTCACCTTTCCCTCTGTCCCTCAAGTTGCATCACTTCTGATATATGATGATACTTCTAGAGCTAAAGACAGAACCAGTCCCATAGCTGGCTATCCTGTCATCTGCATCACAGTGAGTACCTCGGTGGAAGGGTGGAACAAAATCAGTATATGGATTCTTTTCAGTGGATTTTAGGTGCTCAGTATCAATCCATATTGTTTAAAAAAACCTCCCAAACAGCAAAACACAATAAAAGACATCTTGAAATGCAAAGTATGTTTGCAGAATTAGATCAAAGAGTGAAATTCAAGTTAAAGTAATATTTGAGAGTGTGGTTTGTGCCTTCGTAACTATGTTATAGGTTATACTATAGGTATTCACCTATAAACCATAATTTAAGTTACTATTTTTATTTCAAAAAGCATAATGGGACCTGCCTTTTAAACAATGCTAAAAGTGTCGCTGTCAAAACAAGGTCATTTCTTAAGAGATTTACTGGGGTTGTCAGTTCAATGTTACTGAGTTTTGTGACTCTTGATAAATTAAAATTCCTTTGCCACGAAGCAAATAAATTTTAACACATCTGCCTTGTTCTGCAGGCTTGTAATCCTAAATATGAAGACTTTGACAAGACTGGTTCTATATGTGCCAGTGAGAACATCAATAATACTCTGACACGATACCGGTGGCTTGTAAGTGCACCCACTGGTCCTGATGGTGTGACTAGTCCCATGAAGGAGGCTGACTTTGATACCTTCTTCACTTCCTCCAAGATGATTACACTCGACTCCATTTACTTTCAAGCTGGTTCTCGTGTCCAGTGTGCGGCTCGTGCTGTAAATTCGGATGGGAATGAGGGTCTGGAGCTTATGAGCCCTATTGTAACTATCAGCAAATCAGAAGGTAAGATGTCATCACCTATTGCAAAACCCCCCACCTTTTTCAGATCCCAAATTGCATCCTAACAAAATCTCCTCACGTGATCAGGTGTTTTAACATTACAGTCTCAGCTTTTCTTCTGTTGGCCACAGAGGTGGTGCAAAAACTCTCAACACAGAAGAGAACTGCATAAAGAGAATGGTGTCATCTTTGCCAGTTCTCCACATCTTTAAATAGTTACCCACATATCAAAATCTGTGTGTTCAGGAGAGCAGTATATAATGTACACTGGAATTAGTAAAACCTGGTTTCTGGTGGCTTTTGAATTCAGCTGCAGTACAGTCTCAGCTCCTATTGGACATTAGAGAACACCTGGGAGTCCTGTTAGGAACACCTAGCCAGAAGAAAAGCTTCATTTGGCATTAGGGCTTCACTGGACACCTGAGAATTGGTGTTTTCCTTGACTAAAGCAAATGGTGTCCAATAACAGGGCATAGCAGAATATTTTCATAGTTGAGGTATTCATCTTCTTCTTTCTTTGATACTCTCATTGTCTCTGATTCTCTGATACTTACTCAATGTTTAGAAATCACAGATACTTTTGTTTATTGTGTGATATGGAGGAATAATTATCAGCAATCAAGGTAAATTATGAGGTAAATTACAAAACATTGCATTTTAATACCTTCTTCAGGCATTTTGCATTCTTTGTGTAATCTCTGCTGCTTTTGTAGCTACATTAATTCTGATTTTTGTGAGATCTTATGGTAGATAATAAATTACCTGGTTGTTCATTCGTAATACCATTTCTTTGGCCTTTACAATGAAGTATTTTAGCTAAAACATTGAATTGTTTAAGCTTTAAGGAGCTTAATGAGTTGAATTTCTATTTACCCTTCTCCTTTATTCCACATTTTGACTGTAGGCCAAATTCACCTTTGTTTGCACTATCAGGAATCCTATACCCTAAAGAGGACTCTGTCTAAGGGTGTTGTCTACAAGTGCTTGTTAAAGGCAGACAGCCTTGTGCTGGGTGAGCTGGTTTTGTTACGTGGAACAGACTGGCTGTGTTAGTGTTATAATGCATTATTTGGATTACACTTGAAAAATTAGCTCAGTCTCAGGACTGAATTGTGCATATATACCTGAGCTAACTCGTGATGTGGAAGTCAACAACACTGAAGATCATGTACAACTTCAAGGGATTTGTTGGATGCTGCTCTGAAAGAAGGGCAGTGATTAAAGCAACCTGCCAAAATACTGACTATTTTAAACTTTGGCTATGCTTAACCTGCAGTGCATAGACCAAATTGTCAAAAGTAAGTTAAATGCTGCAAAAAATCCTGTATGTAGCATCTTTGGCACATCTTACTTACATTTGAGAGAAAAGACCTAAAAAGAAAAATGAAATAAAACACAAACAGACAAAATCAAACCAAAAAATCAAACCAACAAAACAAACTAACCAACCAACCAAAAAAGCTAGTGTGTGCAGAAGAGAATTCTTATTTCCTCAAGCCAGAAGTTTCCAACTTGGAGACACTGAGCCAAAAGAGGTCCAGCAGAACCAGTAACTTCTCCAAGAACAGCCCTGCCTCTCCTTTCTTGTAATCCCTCAGAAATGAGTAAAGAGCAGAACGTGAGCGAAGGGAACTCTTTTGATTTTCCACTTCTGATGGTTTCTTTCTTAGACCATCACATGACAATGTGCTGTGATTCTTGTGGCCAGAATATAGACAGCTCTGCATTCAACTACGCAACTAGAAGTTGCATATATCTCACTCAGATCATATGATTGAAAGCCTAATCTGATCCTACAAACCAGGATTAATACTGGAACAGGTTTTACTGACCCTGGGAAGGATTTCCAAAATAACTGAGAAATTCTCCTTTCTTGGAGAAATTCAAAGTTCAAATGAACAAGAGCCTGAGCAAGTGGATCTAACTTTGAAGCTGGCTCTGCTTTGAGAACAGTAGTCCTAAAGATCCTTTGACACAATTACTCTAACTACATTTTGGTCAGTAAAGGAGCAGGATGCTCATAGAGTCCTGTGTTTGTCCACACCCCAATCCAGTGCCAATACCAACTGAACACAGATTATCTTCTGTAAAGCTATGTATGTGCTTCAGACAGTGGGAGGAATTAAAGAGTTGGCCTCTGAGGACCTCTGTAAGAAACTAGGGCACTTGACACTGACATTGCAAGTATGGTTGACACATGCAGCTGAAAATTTAGGGGTCCAGTATCATCATCCTGTTTTGAAAATGTGGTGAAATTGGAGTAAAGATGTCTGTTTGAATCCTCTTTTGCATAACTACCTGTTCAAACCTCTGGTAAATGCTGCTCAAAGCATT
>JANHFX010008408.1:0-68317 GCA_027560015.1 Chloroceryle amazona
AGACTAGACACTAGGAAAAAATTCTTCACGGAAAGAGTGGTGAGATATTGGAATAGGCTGCCCAGGGAGGTGGTTGAGTTGCCATCCTTGGATGTGTTTAAGAATTGCTTGGTTGTAGTGTTGGGGGATATGGTCTAGGGATGAACTTGTAGAGTAGGGTGAAAGGTTGGACACGATGATCCATTTTCCAACATAGATGATTCTATGATTCTGTGAAAATGGGAGATGATTCTGTATGCCTGAAGTTAGTTGCACAAGTGATACACACCCCATCTGTCCTGTAGCACAATTTATAAACCTGTTGTATTCCCTCTTAAGAGAGATAGCAGATGTCTGGAGAGGTCCCTGTAAAAGGTAGTCAGACTTGCCTGTCAAGGAGTATCCCCCTCAAGCAGTGAATTGTTAAAAATGAAGTTCTGACAAGTGCACCTGTGGTATTCTGTGTATATGTTGTTCTCCTATGGTAGAATTTTATTAAAGCTGGCACACAGGGATGGCCAGAGAGAGCAGCACAGGCTCTGCATGCTATATGGGGATGGTAAACATGCTTGTTACGAAGTTCATGATGATTGCAAATGAGTGAAACCAAAAGGTTGCCCTGTGACAACACACTTGGGCTGAGCCATGACTCTAAGTAATAGATGGTACACGTGTTGTTCGTTAGTCTTGTGAAAGGTACCTGTTGTTGTTGTTAGAAGAGAAGGCGTATGTTGCAGTCACATGACTAGTACACGGAATTTTAAATGGTTGAATCATCTTTTTCACACATCCCGGGGAAAGCTCCTGTCCGAGAAAGCTTCTGTCTGAGCCATTGCAATGTGCTTCTCAGTTTAACAAGGAGTTTAGTTCCTCCATAGCTTTACATAAGCTTTCCTGGGAAATACCTGGTAAATTAAGTAACTTTTCTGATCCTCTCACCGTACATTGGATTGGCTTTTTCCTCATTGGACTGCATGGGTGTGAGAATTCACTGGCAGATGAGGACAATGCACAATGGAGGTACTTTATGGGACTTCTTGCTTTCAAATGTGAGGTGAAAATGTTGTTGAAAGCTAGTGCTGTATTCAAGCTGTTCAGGCTCCCATAGGTAACCTGAAGGACTATTCCAGGAAACCTGCTAAGGAGGAGGCAGGAATGCTAACTGCATGACATGCAGCCAGAAGGACATGTACATTTGACCCTGCTGTACTTTTGAGAGAGTTGTTTCTTTGCCTTACTGTGCTATTGAACTCAGTGCTGGTATTTTGAGTCTCATTTTTATTTCAGAAATAAATGCTAAGGGAGAAAGTTTGCGTATCTTATGATATTGCCACTTTGCCAGAGATCCTTTTAAGTTCATGGATCTGGAAATGTAACTCTTTTAACACATTTCAGTTCATTTGCTAAGAAGTATAAAAGAAAATAAAATTGTTGTTACCCTACTAATTTGTCTTATCAGCTTTGTGGCAAATTAGTGTAAGAATGTGATCTTTATCAAATCCAGGAAGTTAACATAAAATCTTAAATAGTTTTATTCTTCAGAATAACCTGTTTATTTTGCAGAACCTTTATAAAGTGAACTACAAAATTCTCAGAGTCCTGGAAGCCTTGTGGCTTTAGGCAGGCTCTCCTGAGTATAGCTGTGGTCTGCTGGAGTTAACTGCTCCAGACCTAGGGGATCTCTGATTGAATCAGTGGTTGAAGGGTCCAAAATCAAGCAGTAGACTCTTCTTAGTGAAAGTCTGTGTCTAACACGGTGATGATGGTTGTTGGCAGTCTTAACAATAGTTTTTAACAAAGAATAGTGAATTTTATTTTTTTTTTTAACACCTTAAAGCTATGGTAGAAATTTCTGATTAGAATAAACGGAGATTTTTTTCCATGCTGGTAAGTCTAAGATATATCTAAAAAGGAAAAATAAATAATAAAAAAATACAATTTACAAAAAAAAAAAAGATAATTCTATTGTATACTAGCTGCATTGAATATTAAGTGTGTTAGTTTTAAACTTTTTAATGATGAATCCTATGCGGCATGTCAATGATTCTATGATGTTTTGAGATAAAAGATGCAGTAAAAAAAACCTGAGAAGAGTTGTATTTTGTAAACTTGCCAACAGGTACCATATATTTCTGTAATTAGCTTGGATCTGATATCAACACGAAGGAATGCCTGATGCTTCAGTGTGTCTCCAGCTCTTTCCATGTTTATTCTTCTGGTTTATTTTCTTTTTATTCCTTGTCATCCTCCTTATTCCTGTCTTCTTTCCCTCTTTTTTTTTTTAAAGTTAATTACATTTTCATTTTTTGTTACTCTTCACCAGAAATTTCTCTTTTCAGGCTAAGGTGTTTCTATGTGTGCATCATCTTTACACCTCTCATTATGGAGTTTCTGTAACTGAGCAAGTGTAGTTTGTAACTCTGATACCCCTTGTGGTATTTTTCTTAACTGTAGATGCTTCAGGAGCACAAGTCTATTATTATTCAGAAACATGTAAGAGGGTGGCTGGCTCGAGTGCACTACCATAGGACCTTGAAGGCAATTGTTTACTTGCAATGCTGTTACCGGCGCATGATGGCTAAGAGGGAGCTAAAGAAACTGAAGATAGAAGCCCGGTCTGTAGAACGCTACAAGAAACTTCACATTGGCTTGGAGAACAAGATCATGCAGCTACAGCGAAAAATTGATGAGCAGGTAAAAGCTCCCTGGCCTCAGGGAAAATACTTAGAAATCTTGTATTACCATTCACAGTAACACTGTGGGCATTCACAGAAAAATGAACTGAATTTGCATTGTAAGGTGTCGGCTTTCTTTTGTGCTAAAGAACATTGATGGAAGAGAAAAGGAGGTCACAGTAGAATTCAAACAGTAAAGCATCTGTTTATGTCTCTCAGCAGCCCTGAGAGGAAAACATTTGCTGCCCTCAAGCCAGTATTTCATTTAAAGAAGGTCAGTTGCCCTGTTTAAGGGGA
Source organism: Chloroceryle amazona (assembly GCA_027560015.1). Classification (NCBI taxonomy): domain Eukaryota; kingdom Metazoa; phylum Chordata; class Aves; order Coraciiformes; family Cerylidae; genus Chloroceryle; species Chloroceryle amazona. The sequence continues at coordinate 2,952 of JANHFX010008408.1, forward strand.
AGGTGAGGTGTTAATGTTTGATACATGTGGGCTCCTGATTTCAGTTCTGGATATTAATGTGCAGGCTTAGAGACTGGACTGTTCTGTAACCTTGTTAACCAGTTCTGCAAAAACACACCAATACTTGTCTGAAATGGGAAAGCTGCTCTTTTGCTCCCACGTCTGGACATATTCTGTAGGAAGCTAGAAGGCTTCCTCAAACCAGAACTTCTCTAACAGCTGCTATGTCTGTGTTGTGTTTTCAAAGAACAAAGAGTATAAAACTCTGATGGACAAGCTGAGTAACCTGGAGATCATATACAGTACGGAGACAGAGAAGCTGCGGAGTGATGTGGAAAGGCTTCGAATGAGTGAGGAGGAGGCCAAGAATGCAACCAACCGTGTCATCAGCCTTCAGGAGGAGATTGCCAAGCTCCGCAAGGAGCTGCACCAAACTCAGTCTGAGAAGAAGACCATTGAGGAACGGGCAGACAAATACAAGCATGAAACTGAGCAGGCAAGTATATGGCCTCAGATGCATGATAATATTTATAGGGGCCTGGTGTCAACTCGGGTTTTGCTCAGGCTTAATTGCTTCAGTTGCATGGCTGATATTTTCACAGTACTTTTAAGCAATCTTTTACTTATACAGTCCTAAATAGGCATGATACCTAAATAATTCTACCTATGGTAGAAGAATATACTAAGTCTATATATTGTATGTTAATATAAGTATTCAATCTACTCAGAATTTTATATTGAAAGTATTTGCAAATCCAAATACTTAAGCTTTCTCAATTACTCAGATGTAATGCATTCATAAAAAGAAATAACTTTACCTACCTAGAGAGTATAATCACATAAATATCAGAAATTTGTCCCATATCTTAGTGTTCAAATGTACCTGCTTATAGCCTGCCTAATTTAAACAATTAGCTTATTAAAAACACAAATGTGTTACAATGGGTTTTGACTAACCCCTTGTCTTTGCTTTAACCATGAGCACATCAAAACAGTTCTTTCCATTCAAGTTTACTTGCTTATAATGGTGCAAGTTTCAAATTTTGGAAGAGTCATTCCCTCATGTGATGCTGCAGTGATACATTTCAAGATCAGCTAAACATAAGGAAAAATATTAATTGATTAAGCAAAGTGAATGCATAGTAACAATTATCGGACACAAATAAGTAACTAGTACACCTGGGCATGGTTGAAGTGACACAATTTCTGGGCAGAGGTGAGATACTAGAGCATGGTGTTACCCAATTCAATGGAGTATACAACAGAACTACCAAATTTGTACCTTATTAGGACTTTTTCCTGTTTTAAGGAATGTATTACATCTGTGGGACTTTACTGAAAATTGTTATGGCACAGTGGAGTGGTTCAAGGCAGCTTCAACATCTAATCAGAAGTGGAGTGCAGAATATACAGGGGAACCTGTAGTGGGATATTTAAGAAATGTAATTGAAGAAATGAAGATGTCATAACACAGTTCACTGATTTCATTCTCTGAAGAAAAGTTTAAGTACTTGAATTTTTACAACAGGGATGTCATTTGTGTTAGAGCTCTGCTGGAAGATGAACTGCATTTTGATTCAAATATATTATTATCTCTGTAGCTGGTATCAGAGCTGAAAGAACAGAACACGTTACTGAAAACAGAAAAGGAGGAGCTAAACTGCCGCATCCTTGACCAGGCGAGGGAAATAACAGGTTGGCTCTGTTCTCTTAACTTGGGTTTTCTACTTTGTGTTACCTTGTAAAACCACACTCTACTGTAGAGATTGGGCTAATTTGCCTTAGTTTGCATTCCTTTTTATTTCAATGGTTTCATTTCTTTAAGAACTCATATGTATCATAATTGTTTACTGTTTGAGTTTCCATGAAGTGTTAATGCTTTGGGGTCTCTTTGGTGAGGTGACTGTTACAAAGTCTGTTACAAAGACTGTTCAGAAGGTGGCTCTGTTATTTAATGCAGCTAACCTACTGCAGCTCTTCTGGCTGCTGAGACTATGTAGATGCAAAGGCTGTGATGGAGGCAGCTGCAATGAAGAAGGTCAGTGTGCTTGAGGCATAAAGCATCTCCCATTTTGCTATTTACATATTACAGCACTGGGCTAGTGCCCTTTCTTCATTCCTTCTTGAATTACTAATGCAAGATATTAGCAGAATAACCAACTTGACTGAGTGAACCTTTCTGTGGCTACCAAAATAATGTTTTGGTCTTTCATGCATTTGGCCTAATGTTTGCTCACAGAAGCACTGATGCCACACACCAGCTTCAAACAGCAGACTATTCAGACTATTTCACCATCTACATTCCTGGTGCAGACACATGCCTGTACCTCCAGGATAGATGCACTGCAGGGTAGGTAGAACTGGAGTTCTCACTTTGGATTCCTATTCTCCATGGCAGAGACGATGGAGAAGAAGCTACTGGAGGAAACAAAACAGCTAGAGCTAGATCTGAATGATGAACGGTTAAGGTACCAGAACCTGCTGAATGAGTTCAGCCGTTTAGAGGAGCGGTATGATGATCTCAAGGATGAAATGAACTTAATGGTGGTAAGTGGTTTAACATCTGAGAAATGAAAAGCTGTTCAAAAATGTGTTTAGGCAGAATCTAGTGGTATATGTTAGTAACTGATTCTGCTATTAGCTGTGTGGCAGTGACCTGTACCTGAAAAGATAATTTCTCCTTTCAAATATCGATTAATTGGATTAGCTCAGACAGAAAAAAAACACATTTAAAAATTGTGGTTGTTTTATTTTGTTTGTTTGTTTTAATTTTCATGTATGTGAAGAAAGCTAAATTTCTGCTGTGACATTGATAATGATATTGTGTACGACAGCCACCCTTATTTTGCCATGAGGTTACTCACGCGTACTAGGTACGACATTCATCCAGTGTTAAATTCTTGGTAGTTGTAGCAATTTTTTATGTGTCAGGGAGGTAAAGCATTCCTCAGTGTCTGAGAATTGCTGCCTCTGCTTCTGAGCTTTTCTTTCCCACTAAATGCTGCGTTGTTACTTGATTCTACCTTCTGCAGCAGTACTTTGTGATGTAGGATCTGACCTGCCTTCATATAATTGATTGTGAACTACATCTTGTAGGCTTTAGGTCACTTGACAGACCAGAATCAAAAATACTTTCTTGTAAATTGTGATAGCTGTGATACAACACCTAATATTACCAGACTAAATTATTTATTGTGAAGAGACAGTCACAAGGAAAACTGTATAGTGGTATTGATTTGTTTCATTTGCACTCCAGAACATCCCCAAGCCTGGACATAAAAGAACAGATTCAACACATAGTAGCAATGAATCTGAATATACTTACATCTCCGAGATCACAGAAGCAGAAGACTTACCATTGAGGATGGAGGTAATGTTTAAAAAAAAGACAACCCAGAACTTTTAATTGATTAGTGGTTGAATTAATTTTTTGTATGTATGTACTTGTGAACACCATATCCTTATATTGAGATATTTAATGCTTTAGTCCAACTTTTTCCATTTCCTTTTTGAAAACAGCTCACTCTCTAGTTAGTTGTTGTCCTATGGGAAAAGACTGTGAAAGTATTCTTTGAATTATTTGGTATTACAGTAAGAATAGACTAGATACTTGGCCATCCAATTAATTTCATTTGTAAAACATTTGCTTGTCAGTGTTTGTAAGAACAATCACTTCTTCAGCACAAAAAAGGAATTCAGAAAACCAGTGAGACTTCCTGAGAAGTCTGTATACTGTATATTCAAGGATTAATAGTGGCAAGGTGGCTGGGCACATTCTTAGTAGCTACAGGGAATGAGTTCCCCGTTAAGGGCAAGAACCTCATGTGTATTCGTTTTTCCTCTATTTCATAGAGATGAATAAAATTCCAAGGATGTACTGTTCCTTTGCATATGCAGTGAAACAAATCCCAGGATATTCAAATTTTTTCAGAAAGATTACAGAATCACAGAATTACTAAGGCTGGGATAGACCTCCCAAGATCATCAAGTCCAGCCTGTGACCCAACACATGGACATCAGCTAGATGACTCTCCTGATTCCACTAAGGGATAATAAAAAATATTTGTGGTGCAACTCCATGCTATTCTTAGTATTTTCCAAGATAACTCCCCTTTTTTGCCCCTCCCAAAGAAGGACTGCTCACACAGCAGAGAGCCATCAGGTTGGTAGTCTTGACGGCTTGACGATTTGCATATGCAAAGATTTTCTGTGCATTCTAGAGATCTTAACTGTGAGCAATCACACAGCTCACTCCATTTTCCCTCTGCCTACATTAGTTACCTCTCCAGTTGCTTTATACAGGCTGTCATTACTGTTTTTGAAAGCCTCCCCAGAAAATTATTTTCTACTGTGCATGCAAACACCATCTGCAAAAACAGATTGATACTGACACACATTCTATGTGTAATGTTTCATAGTTTGCCTTCCCACTTACATTCTGCATCTTGCACAGTTGTTTCAGAAAGAGGCTCCTACCTTCATGGATCATCAGGAATAGGACAGTGAAACTAGTGCAATTGGATTTCACATATGAGCCAAATGTCATATTTTTCTTTGGCTAATAGTCTTATGGAACTGCTATTGTAGAGCCAGTTTTGGTTTTTAGAATCTAAATTTTAAAAATTAACTCTGTGAGAGTGTGAATAATGGTAGCACTGGGAAGATTAAATCTGTATCTTTTTAGCCCCTTAGGATTTCAAACTCTAGTTTGACTCTAGACTAACAATATGGATTAATGATGCAAAACCACATTAAAATATAGAGTCCATCTCAATTCAAACCAGTAAAGCCAGAAATTTCAAAGTCTGTTTTCTTTTTCCTAAGATGTTAGTGTGGTTTATGACTCTTCCCCTCAACAATAAAAGTAGGTGAAGTGGAAGTGGCTGTGCTTGGTTGTCTGCTATAGTCATTAATATTAATTTTCTAGTTCCTTTCCTAGGCTTCAAAATTTTATGGTGCATTTCTTAGTAAATGCTTTGATCTTGCTACACAAAGTACAAAATGGCTGTTGGACAATTTCTGATGCACCTTCAGATTACAAATTCTGGTCCTTGCCTTAGAAAATAGTGAAAAAGCTAGTGGATTAGGCTCAAAACAGGCCGTATAATTAATATAATAAAAGGAAAAAAGCATGAAATGTATCTTCTAGTACTTGTTTTTTATGTCACATCTGACTAAACCTGTACATTTACAATCAGCAAAGAGATTTCTCTTTAGCTTAAGAACTTACTGTAGAAATTATTTAAAATTAAAATTAAAAAGCACCTCTATTTACACTTGTTTCCAAGTGAGTCTAACCACGTACATTTTTTTTTTTTTCTCCTTTTTACCTCCAAACAAGTAAGAATAAAAGGTATGCTTAATTATAAACCTCCTGTCTGCTGGGTACTCTCTAGTGCTTTCTTTTATTAGGCTTTAAGCTTAGACACATTTTATACTAGTAGACCTTTTTTGTAAATAGTATTTGACAGCTGATGAAATATTTTAGATGCCAATTCTCAACTCTCTGAATCAAGTAACGTTTCTGTGTTCCTCTCTTTCCCTGGTCCATTTCCTGTCTTTACTCACTGCGGTGCTTTCTTGAGATGTAAAAGGGTATACTTCTTGACTTCTTTCTTTTCTTTTTAAAGCAGGAACCAAGTGAGAAAAAGGCACCATTGGATATGTCTCTGTTCCTCAAGCTGCAGAAACGGGTTACAGAGCTGGAGCAAGAAAAGCAATCCCTTCAGGATGAACTGGACAGAAAGGAAGAACAAGCTCTCCGTGTTAAAGCTAAGGTGGACTCCTTTTAGCTGATCAGATGCTGACACCAGAGTATCCCTTCTCTGTGAAGGGATTGTGAAACAGTAGCTGTATGAATGCTGACTGTTTTTTACTAAATCCTTATATTCTGCTAATACTTGCTTAGGGCTTTGCTTAAAAAGAAGAAAAAAAAAAAGGCATTTTTCATTAAGGAATAGAAATACAGAAATCTACTTACATGATGGAGAGGATGAGTAGTTGTTCATTTAAGAAGTGTTTCAACCAGGATGCAGAGACAAAGTACTGAGATTAGACTTGTGTAGCAGATTTTGTTTGAAATTCTGCACTGATTTGCTACTTAAGTGCTTATAAAATTATAAAACCAGTTTTGGCAGTTGTTTCTTATTGCTCTTTCACCAGTGAATTACTTGAACATCCTGGGTTTCATCCTACTCTGCTTCATTTGAGTGACATAAGTGTGATTTGTACATGATTTTATTTATATTAACCAGTTACGTGTCATAATCTCATAAGTAAATGAAATAATGCAAAATTCAAACTAAAGCACTCAGCGCTACCAGAATGTTTTCCAGTTTTATAGGAAAGTAATTTCAGCTTCCTTTGCTTTTCCTGCCTCAACTAAATTAAATAATAGAAAGGATTGGATTTTCATTTTTCACACTTGTCTGTATTTTTTCACAGGAGGAAGAAAGGCCTCCAATAAGAGGTGCAGAGTTGGAATACGAGTCGCTCAAGGTAATTCTAAAAAGGTTTCTGCTATTTTCTAGTGATAATATTGCCAACAGTCGTATGTGCTGGCACAGAAAATTACATCATCCCTCCTGTTTCAGAATATTAGCTAGAGAAACTAGAACAGAATTTCCCCAGCAAGCATCTGATTGTAGAATCACCCTTTTTGAAGCGTAGAATGCGTGTCTGGAGCTACAGAACAAAAAGATCCCCTAAAACGGGGGGACTTCTCTGTTGAAACACTTAGTTCAGCTTGCAAGTTATTTTGAGCAGATATACAGTTATAAATGTAGCCCTCTTTTCCAAAAACATCATTTAAATTTATGCATACCTTAGACCACTAAAAGAAAAACTATTTCCTAATATCACTGAATGATGCAGAATCTTCTTGGCCTGCTGACCACTATTTTCTGTGAATTCCGGCCCCGCCCCCCACCCCCTTATTTTCCCCTTAACAAAAAGATTGGTAGGGTTTTTTTTCCCATCAAATCTGTATGACTTGTGTATATGTGTTCTGATTTTGCACTTCAGCCAAAGTTAAATCCTCCCAGCCTCTATTCACCATAGTCTAGAGGCCGGAGATACATGAGACATTAATTTGTTGCTCATTGTATTTACCATTTTTATCCATAACTTTGTAGCTGTGGTTTATAGGCACACTGAAACACTGCTGAGTGACAGAATTGTCCCTATTTCTTGCAGCGTCAAGAACTTGAATCTGAGAATAAAAAACTGAAGAATGAGTTGAATGAGCTACAGAAAGCCCTCACAGAAACACGATCTCCAGAGGTAACTGCTCCTGGTGCTCCTGCATATAGAGTCCTCCTGGATCAGCTGACTTCAGTAAGTGAAGAGCTTGAAGTACGCAAAGAAGAAGTCCTCATCCTGCGGTCTCAGCTTGTTAGCCAGAAAGAGGCTATTCAACCCAAGGTAAATAATAGTCAGCAGAGGCACTGTGTAGTAAAGTTACATTGCATCACTGACGTATTTTGTTTAATTTCACAGAATGCTTAAAAAGACAGGAAGAATGGTCTAGGTTTGAAAGCCTTTCAAAGTGTAATCCATTGATAAGTTATTAGTACACAAATTGTGGCAGTCTAAATTGGGAGATTCTATTAATAAGCCAATTTTGGCTTTGTCTACCAGCATTTATGTAAAGATCTCATACTGATCATACCAGACTGGCAGATACAAATGGTTTGGCTAGGATCTCCCCAGACTCATTTAACAATGCAGAAGTAATTCTCATTTGGAGTAGTATCATTTCTCTAGTGAGTATGTAGCTTGACTGGAAAACTTACATTAATTCTCAGGAGTTCTTTTTAATTAATAGTTCAGTAGCAGGTACAAGGAACAATTTCTTCTAAATCTATGTGGGATCATAATTGATTGCAGATCAGTAACATTTCATAAAGATGACCTATGAAGATACATAAATTTGATATTATTGCTTGATAGGTACTATGTGGTTGTGCTGAGAAGAATAAATCACAACCATTAAAATGCACATCTTCTAAAAAGCACTAATTCTGATGAGAGACTTAGGGAAGTAATAGCTTTCAAAAGAAGAGTCATTCAACCTGAAAAGATACTGTGTAAATCCAGAATCTAGTCATTTCCACCGACCCATCTAGTGCTTCATAGCTGCAGCAAAGAATGAACGGATACCTCATCTTTCCTTTCGTGCAGCAAGGTTACGTGTATATTTGTTCTAAATAAATTGAAAGTCTGATGCATGAAGGTGTATATATATTATTTTATATGATTAGTTATATAGAAAACAGATTTTTCTTTAAAAAAAAGAAGAAAACCACACAATTTTTCTGTAATACTTAGAACATTGTAAAGAAATATTGAATACTAAATCCCTGAATAAGTTATTCTCAGCAAAGGTGAGGTACAAGTGTTATTTTTACAGCAGTTCTGAGGGAAATATTAAGGTGACCTGTGGGATGGCTAACAGCCAGTTTGCAGATAGCTTCTGTTAGACTGGACAGCTGCAGCACAGACAGATTTATTTTTTTTTTAATCATTTGTTTTTCTTCTTTCTTGCCTACCAATTTGATTCCCAGGAGGATAAGGTACACATTTTTTTCTACAGTTATAAACCAGAACTCTTAAATGCTAAAAAAAAATACTTGAGCTGTCATTTCCCTGCCTCTTAACATTGCTTTTGCACTTTACTTACATGTTATTGAGAAACATTTCTCAATGTCCCATGTCCCTATCTTCCCAGTGCGCGAGGGAATAAGTTACTTCAAAACAAGCAGATTCAAGAATTTTGAACTGTTGATTTATGGTAATCTGAATAGATTCAGGAATTGGTCTAGTCAGTTCAATCAGTGTGTCTTGCTGAATGTGTTTGGAGAGTTAAGAGCAGCTCTGTGATTCAAGAATCAGATCTCTCTTAACTTGCAAAATCCATAAATTGCACACACACACAAAAAGTATGTGGTAAGAAGAACTATCTTACTTTATAGTGTTTGTTACCCTCAGCATGCAGGAAACATTGAGGACTCACACTGTGATCTGCAGATATTAGATAGAATTTGCTGAATCGCAGAATATTGGGGGTTGGTAGGGACAAAGATTATCTAGTCCAAGCCCCTTACCAGAGCAGGATCACCTAGATCAGGTCACACAGGAATGCATCCAGGTGGGTTTTGAATGTCTCCAGAGAAGGAGACATTCAAAACAACCTCTCTGGGCAGCCTGTTCAGTGTTCTGTGACCCTTACCATGAAAAAAGTTTCTACTTACTTTTACATGGAATGTCCTGTGTTCCAGCTTGCACCTGTTATCCTTTGTGCTATCATTGGATGCCATGGAGAAGAGCCTGGCTTCATCATCCTGACACTCACCTTTTATGTATTTATAAATATTAATGAGGTCACTCATTAATGTTTGATCGAAAATATAGTTGAACACATGGTATTCAGGAGTATGAGAAATGGATGTGGCTCTAAATGAAAGCTGTTAATTCAAATACTGCAACTACAGTAGGGAGGGTATTCTTGAAGATATAAGAGTAATTAGCATTTCTTTCCAAAAATAATGTTCCAAAAACATGTTCAGACTACTAAAGCTTGATAGATTGGCAGGTGAGGTACACCAGTTTTACTGTGTAAGAAAATAGTAGAAAAATCACAAAGGTCTCATAAGGATGTTGGGAATAAGTCTTTGAGGAGCCTATCTATTTTATTGATTTTTATCTTAGGTAACATATGAGGCAGAGAGACCTATGCTCCAAAATTTATGTCCACGGAGTTGTTGTTGTAAATAATTTGAAAAATTTTGGGTAAATGTTCGGGGAGAATAGCATTTGATTGTTTTGAAAGTCAAAAAGAGAAGTCGGAATTCCATCTCTTACATTCATTAGAGGCCTGTGGTTACACTGTAATTGTTCCACAGCAATGACTCAGATCAGACTGGCTCAGGTGACTGTAAACATCTGTTAAGTATTTCAGGTTTTACTGAGGTAAAAACAAAGTAAACATTCAAAACTAGCAAAATGGTATTGTACAATATCTAACAAAAAAAATCTCAAGCCCTCGTAAATTATTTCCTGCTTTGCCAGAGTGCTTAATATATATGGAGTTTGACCATGTTGCATGCACTTATTTTAGAAGATACACCAAATGGACATAGACATTATGGACGAACCTCCTTCTTAGGTACCTACACTAATTTTAATGTGGCTACTCAAGGATGAGTGTTTCACGTGGGTAAAGATAACAAAAACATTAATTCAGAGAACAATTACATTGTTAGATTTACTCTTGAAATCATCATTCTTTTTTCAGAATACCATGACAGATTCTACAATCCTCTTGGAGGATGTACAAAAGATGAAAGACAAAGGAGAAATAGCACAGGCGTATATTGGTCTGAAGGAAACAAACAGGTACAAGTTCTCTTTCTTTAATCTATGATCAGTTGGGATGTGCTGTGATACACTGTGTATATCATATTCAGTAAATTCCATCCATGTAAGTCTACATACATAGAAAAAACTCATAGTTGGGGTTATAATTTGATTTGTAAAATTGCTGTATGCAGTATTTGAGAGGATTAGGAAACAACCTCAAAATCAGACTTCCTGGATTTACATCTTCTTAGCCTTTAATTGCTACATTGCTCAAACTGGGTGCCATTTCCCATGCTGGTTTGGTACCTTTTGTCCAGTAGTGGTCACAGTAGTCTGTTGTAATACATTTATTGTAACAACATGAAGTGCTGTAACCCAAGAACTGAATTTTGTTATTAAGGAGAAATACATAAAACCAAAATCTGTCTGTGAACTTGTTTTAGAGCATTTTTTGTTTCTTTTTTATAGTATCTGTTATTTAGTCTGTAATGTCCTTAAAATGTCATCTCATCACCATCACATATCTCTTTTGTATTTTTTTAAACACTTTTCTTGAAAGGCAATCTCCCCAGGACTGTCATATGCTGAATGAGGATGGAGAACTTTGGCTGGTTTATGAAGGCTTAAAACAAGCCAACAGGTTACCAGACTTCTCAGAATGTTTTGGGTTTTTTTTCCCTCCATTTGCATCTTCTTTTCTAGCTAACCATGCCCCTTGCTATGGGTTTGCTTTAGCTTACAGTATTGCTTTAACAGAAAAAAAAATCATCATAAATTATACAAAATGAAGAGTTTCCTCAAACATTCCCCATATTCTAGTTGTCAAGTTTTATATTTAAAAAGTTAGATGGTGCAACAATTAATACAAAATTCAGAATAATACTTGCACAAAAATAGACTGTAAAATACCAGAAGCTCCACAAATGGAAAGATTTGTAGCCTTTATGGTTGGTATCAAAATTAATGTGCTTTACAGTTTTTCATCCTGAAGAAGTACAATTGTTTTAGTAATTCTAAAACTATTGTTTGAGTATTTTCAGCAGACTCTAACTTTCAAATAGTTATGGGTGTTGCTTTCCTTGTGACTGAAGTTCAGGTTATTGAATTCTTCTTCCATGTCTCTCCTTGCAAGATTCAAAATGTAAGACACAGAACAACCAATGAACAAAAGCAATCTTTAGTTCATTGTGGATTTGTTCAAGCCTCAGTGCAGTCACTGCAGTCTCTGCAAAGATTGCATGCTGGTCATGTAATGGTCAAGATTTGCCCTTTTAGGAAATGCAGTTCTGGTTCTTCGTGCATGTCTGGGGCCTGTTATCCATATGTGTGTCCCACACTTCCAAAATGGTTCCTAGTCCTGCACTGGCAACTAATTCAGTAGATCAGCAGTGCTGATCTTCAGTATACACATTTGGTAGCAGTAACTACAGGAGGAGGTGTTTTGCAATGGATGCTACTAACTACAGACTTTCCTTTTCTTGTGCTAACAAATTCTATACCTAACATTGGTAAGCCTGTGAAGATCTAACTTAGAGCAAGTGTTCTGCAGAGCAGGATGGAAGTGTTTGCTCTGTGCCTCTTGTTTCTTGTCCTAGCACTGTAGAGACAAGAAGCTTTCTATTAAATGGCAGAGCAATGCAGGTAAATGACGTGTTTGCCCTTGCGTGCTTGATCAGTCTGGTTACTAATAAATGTGTCTGCCTTATGCATATTTAAACCCTGAAAGATTGTCTAATTGAACACCAGCAGTCACTATTAATGTAATTTCCTGTGTATGTGTATGCACAAGGTGATGAGTTGGAGCACTTGGACTGTGCCTTGCAAGCAGCGGTAGATCCCCACAGCACTGCTTGGAAGGAGTTATTTCATGAGAATAATTTAGGATGTGATGTGCCCAAGGGGAAAGAACAAGTCAGTGGTCAGAATAAAATAGAGCTCCCAGATCCCAGTCATGAGTACGGTTCTGTTGTTAACCTTCTGTGCACTAAAGACAACTCTCTACAATATATTTATTGGTCTAAAGTAAAAATAGAGATTATTTATGTGCATTTGCAATTAAATGTTTTCTAACAGAGTTGTCTCTAGAAAGATTTTCCTTTGTCAGTATTGCAGGGTCCTAGCTTAAGCAAACACAGTGTCTTTTTCATCTTACACAGTTTGATTGATTTGAATCGAGATAAAACCTCTTTAAAGCCCCTTTTTTAAAAGCAGTGACGATATGTGAAGATTTTGCATTATATTTATTGCCACATGTTCTCAGTGGCACTGTACGCAGTATGTGTTCAATCACAGAGGAAATGCAAAGCATTGTTACAATTAGTTTCTCTTCACTTTTTGATCATGCAAGCTTCATTTAATTAGAAGGCATACTGAAGGGTTTAAAGAGTACTCTGCCTTTTTCATTTTCTTTTGCAAGCCATGGCTAATTGTTCCTGAGCAGCAGCTAAAGCTTCTTTACACTCCCTCTGAGAATTGGGGATGTAACTTTCCACGTGTGTTCATGCAACTGTTGCTCAACTTCTCTAGGCTGCTGGAGTCTCAGCTTCAGTCACAGAAGAAGAGCCATGAGAACGAACTGGAATCACTGCGAGGCGAGATCCAAAGTCTGAAGGAAGAAAACAATCGCCAGCAGCAGCTCCTAGCACAGAATCTACAGCTACCTCCAGAGGCCCGCATTGAAGCCAGTCTACAGCATGAGATCACCCGGCTGACTAATGAGAACTTGGTAAGGGAAACAATGCTGCAGGGGCACGCTAGGGGACTTACAGATTTCCTGTATCTCTAAGTTCTTACCAGTTTTCAGGTGGCAACCTCCTACAAAAAAAATGCATGAGTGAATTGGTTTTTTGTAGGTAATCTAATAGGTGAGAGATATTTATGATTGCTCACAAAGTAATAATGTTTCAGGGAATACGCTTGAAGTTTGTGTCATGGAGAAAGCTCGTGGATCCCATCTTTCAACTGATGAGTTTAATCTTGACTAAGTATAATGCCAAGTAGTGGTTTTTCTCTGAAATATATTTGTTTAGTTTGATGGAAAACTCTGATGTAGTTCTTCAGTTGTTTAATGTTATTTTTCTTCCCATTTCCCTCCTCACTGCCTGAAGTGACACAGATAATCCCTTATGTTAAGAGTTCCATCTCTTCAGTATGTTTCGAAAAAAGGAACAGTTCCAGGGAAGGAAACTTGGTTAGAAGTCACTTAGCTAATAATTGGTATTCCCTGTTTACTGCACAACATTTTGTATGAAGGAAAGATCAGGTGAAACTCCTAATCTTTCACCTCAAAGGAATACATTCATCATGTGTGGAGTTGATAGTTTCTGGGGAGATTTTCCACAGAGTCCTATTTTGGAATATCATTGGCTTATTACTGTTTATTGGTAAAGGCAACCATGCTACTTAAGGAATAAAGATCCTAGCTCTGAGTGTCATTACTTCCTCTAAACGAGACATGTTGTAGTCCTTCCTGCTAATATTACAGAAGTCATCATTGTCATTCTTTTGTCTTAGTACCAAAGGTTTTGAGGAAAGCATCAGATAATTCAGCAAATAGATGTTAGAAAATTGATGAAAAATATAAATTTGTCTCAGCAGCAGCTGTCTCTCACTGGTGAAGGTAAATGGCAAATGTTCTGTCTCTTGACAGCTACTGCCTGCTGCTTAGTCATGTTAGGATTTACCCCCCCGCCCCCGAGACCTACTTACTGTATTCTGTGTTCCCAAGACAACACAGTCATATAATTACATACCAAAGGAGTTCTCGTGATTTTCAAACACAGTGAATATCATCTTGTTAAATATAGGGCTGTTGCTTAATATTCCCCTTCTGATGTTTAAGTATTGCAAGTACACTACAAGTTGCATATATGTTTCTTTTCCACTCCTAGGCCTATAATGGAAATACTTTACAGACTTTCCAGATGTGATATTAGAATTGCAGTATTCACTGCAATCCCATCTTCATTAGCATTAACAAAATGTCCTGTCCAGGCTCTCAAAAAGGTTATATTCCAGGCTTTCGCAGTATTAGTACTGACCATTTTTAAAAGATCTGACTGTTCTGCATCTCATCTATATCAGCTTCTCTCTGGGAGAGGCTGTCGTGAACACTACAACTAAGGACTAGACTACCTAAAAAATAGAGTTTCTTGATCTTGTTTTAATCTGATTTCATTTATGTAGCACTTACTGAAGTGATTCTCAGAGTGAGGGGGGAAAAAACAATCCTGTACCTATTTTACAGTTTTATGAGGAGTTGTATGCAGATGATCCCAAGAAGTATCAAACATACCGGATTTCACTTTACAAACGGATGATTGTATGTAGATCAAATGAATCCTATTTCTCTGTTGTCTTGTTCGTTATTTCTGGAGCACTAATTGAAAAGCAGGCTGCTTCACTTTCTCCCTTTCAAAGGCAATCCGCCACAGAGAGTTTCATGATGCCAGTTACTTCCCTCACTGCTTTTTTTGCGAAGTCTAAGTGTCCTCTGTGTAATCTGTGTCTCTTTTTGATGCACAGTTTTGTTACTAATACAAGTCTTGCACTGTGAGCAAAGTAATTTTATTTGAATACTACTTCATACTGCCCTGAAAAATAGGTACATGATGCAAAAGATGCTCAATTTTCAGAATCACTCTTTGCTTTAGAACTTAGATACATTTTAATTCGGTTTGGCAAAGTAGAGGCCTGATCCTGCAGATACTTATCAAGGTGGATAATGCTTGCAATCCAGTCGTAGCCTTAATTTGTTCATAGTTCTCTTCAGTGCTGACATCTGAAGTGAATAAATCTGTCAGAATCAAAATACATAGCCTTTTAATATTTTTCAAAAATGAAGAATATTAAGGATAAAATTTGTCATAATATTTCTGTAGTAATTAAATATAGCACCATTTGTAAGATTGGAAGAACATAATTTATGAAATTCTGAGTCTTAATGAGTTGTGAAATCTGTTCAGATTGTTTAGAGGAAACACAAAGAACTCGACATATTTGTTGTATCAGTAAAGGGATATGATTTCTGAACATTTGAAGCAGTCTGTTGGACTTACATGTATTTTTTTTAATTAATTTCAGGAGAAATTGTTATATCTGACAGTAAGTATATTGTGTTATTAACAGGATTTCTGTTGTAAAATTGAGCAGTTTTGAATGTGAAGCGTGGCCTTGATTCTGTTCTGTCAACAGGCCTAATATCTCACTGATCAAGTATATTATATTAGGTTATAAACTCTTTACTACATGATTACGAACAGTTTGTGCCTAATTTTAAGTTGTTGCCCATGCTGCATTACTATTTTTCAATACTTCAGGAGGGGTATATTTTCCCAGATAATGCTTTTGATGCAAGGAGCTCGTGGTCCCTTGTTCTTACTACTGCCATAAAGAATCACACCTATGAAAGACAATTTTTCCTTCAAACCCTTAATCTGTTATGATTTTCACATGTTTTGAGCTTGAAGTTTTGCTTCCTTTAGAAAGACTTCACCTTGTAAAATTACATTATTATTTTATTAATGCACTACCATAGGTCACAGACTTATACAAAGATATATTTCTGGGGAGTGCTCCTTTGAAAAACAAAAAATACAGGCTTATTGCAATAGAGTAGGACTTCTAGGTGCTAGGTGTTGTCCAGGTATGGAATAAAAAGATACAGATGCCAATTTCATTGTAAAGAAATATGCTAACAGCAAGCAACAGCGAAATGACAGAGCATCAGAAGAAATGTATGTTTGGAGGTTTGATTTTGGTAAATTTTAGTGCAAGTTATGGTCTGTCTGTAGATCTCTTGTGGTCTTATAAAATGGATAGGTCTGAGTAACGAACAGTCCTGAAATTGTGAATAAATGATGCAGAAATACAGGCTAGCTGTTACATATTAAAATTATTTCCATGAGGCTTTTGAAAGAGCAGGGAGGAAGCATTAGAGAGATGTGTTTGCAGCAAAATGTCTTCTGCCATAAGAACTGATGTAGTTCTGAATGTCTGCAGAATATATCTGCCTAAGAGCTTTGCCTTTGTCATGCTGCACACAATAATATTTGTGGCTTATGTTATAGGCAACATACCAGCTTGCAAACTGCAACCAGAGGATGGCATCACTGCTCAGCTTTCCTCGCTGCCTTGTAATTCTAACAGCACTGATTTTATCTGTCACACATTATGGGATTTTTCTCATATCTTCATCTTTCTTTCATTTTAATTTGCAGGATTTAATGGAGCAGCTTGAAAAGCAAGACAAAACTGTTCGCAAGTTAAAGAAACAGTTGAAAGTATTTGCTAAGAAGATTGGTGAACTTGAAGGTACTTCTGTATTTTGAAAGAAAGAAAAATATTTTGGTTTACTTTTTGTGATCCCGTTGTCATCATAACCATCTGTTTTAATAGTCAGGGGCATGAGGTCTTCCATAGCATTACCTTCTGTTAATTGATTCCAGAAACAGGAGGTATGCTCAGAGCTTTATAAACCTTTAGAAAATTTGTCATATTTTGAAGTGATGAGTAAAGGAGATCAATTGTTCTCTGAAGGCAGAAATCATTTGAGCGTAAAGGCATGTTACCTGCACTGTTAGTGTACTCAAAGACAGTATCTGTTTTTGTTAAGACAAAAGCAATACTAGATAATACTAGAAATAATGTACCTGGTTTTCCTTTGAATGTGAATTTTTATATTAATGGAGCCAAGAATGCTGAGACTGTCTTTCTCTGTTTGAGGTTTCCTTTCAGAGCTGTTGGTCAATTAATTGTTGGACAGCTTAATTGATAAAAACAATAATGTTAGAAAGTTGAAGTATGAATTTGTTTTTAAATCCTTGTCCTAACCTTTCAGAAGGTTTTTATGGTCATCTGTTGTTTTCCAGAAACAAGCTTACTGCTTAACAAGTGTAGTTAATTGAGTACTGAGATTGAAATCAGTGACTGTGTTGTCTTCAGTGTGTGTTTGAAAAAACAGAGATACCAAGTCAAACCTGGATTAACAGGAGTATATTATCCTTTAGTTAGTAGGGGCTCCCTCTGAGCTCTAGTTTGGATGTCTGCATTTTCTGTCCCATTTGACTAATGCACACATTTAGCACACTTATAGGATGTGCGATAATTTGCAATTGCATGCAGCCAGGAGGGCTGTGAGAAGAGGATGTAGCTTCCATGGGATGAAGCCAAGTTCTGCTTTTCAAAATCAAACATCCAACCTAATCAGGTGGAATGCAGGTGTTGGATCTGATCCTGTGAGGCACTGCATGCAACAGGGTGGATGTTTCATACATCCATTTGAAAGGTTACTCAAGTTGCATTTTTAAAAAGTCTTTCAGCATTGTTTGGTTATTATTGCTGACAAGATCACAGTAGTGTTGATATGCAGTTTGGAGTGGGAAATGTTTCTGAAAACATGGGTTTGTTTGTTTATTACCCAGTTAACTTAGAAAGGTGTAGTAGGTCAGGCTGGGGTGGATTTAACTTTCTTCATAGCAGCCTGCATGATGCTGTGTTTTGGATTTGAGGCTAAAACAGTGTCGGTAACATACTAGTGTTTTGGCTATTGCTGAACAGATCTTGCACAGTGTCAAGCTTTTCTCTTTTTTCTCATTCATTCTCTTTAGTAAGATGGGGGGTTAGAAAGCACATGAGCACACAGCTGGGACAGATGACCCAAACTGGCCAAAATAATATTCCATATTCCATACCACCTAACATCAGGAGCCAGAAGAGGTTTTTCTTGTGTACACAGTAGCTGTTGTTTGGAGTCTGGCTGGGCATCAGTCCACCTGTGGGGGTCATGAGTGATTGCCTTTGCTTTGCTTCACCCCTCGTTTTCCTTTGATTAGTAAACCACCTTTATCTCAACCCACAAGTTTTCTCACTTTTTCTCTTAATATCCTCTCCCCTGTCCTGCTGGAGTCAGTGTGGATGCTTGGCTGCTGGTCAAGGGATACCCACCACAATAGGCAACAGAGACCAATCTTGAAAAATACTGTCATTTTGCAGAACAATTAACAGTGACCCTCATAGAATTAATCCGGGATTAAGTGATTAATGGCTATTGCTTCACCTTCATGCTTTTATATGATAAAATCCATGAAATCAGTAGTAAGCTTGTATTAATGGATGCTATTCACATACTTCCACTCTTCTTCAATGGAAGAATATCACCCCAAGGTACATTTATCAACAATCTATCATTTAATGGGTTTAATGGGTTTTTTACCAATGAGTGTTGTCTGGAGCCAAAGAAAACATTTCTCACTTCATATATGCTGAAGTTTTTCCTTAGATATGTTGTAATTTCCTCTGGTATGCACTGATTTCACTGGAAAATGTATCATTTCTTTTTGTTTCCCCTCTGAAGTGGGCCAGATGGAGAATATATCACCTGGACAAATCATTGATGAACCTATTCGTCCAGTTAACATTCCACGGAAAGAAAAGGACTTCCAAGGGATGTTGGAGTATAAGAAGGAGGATGAACAAAAACTTGTTAAGAATCTTATTTTAGGTAAGCATATTTCTTATTTGTGGCCTCCTCTGCTCCAACACATGTTGAAAAATGAATGATAAGAATGCAGAATATGCATTATGAAATTAATAGATTATTTTTGTTTTGAGTGTTCAATTTATCTAAAATTCCTAATGGCTATTGTAATCTAATCATCCTTCCTGATAAGGATAGTACATATTAATGTGTCTGCATATTTTTTAGCAGGCAGATATATTTTCTTACTCTGTTCTAATATTTTACCAAGGAAGTGACTATTCTTATTTTTGTTCTTAGTTTTCGCTGGTACATATGTATGTACTATTAACTGGGGAGGTTGCTGTTACCTCATATAACATCTTCCAATGACTTTTCCCTTAACAAAACAATGTGTGCTTGTTTTTCTCAAGAGCTGAAACCACGTGGGGTAGCTGTCAACCTGATTCCAGGACTACCAGCATATATTTTGTTCATGTGTGTACGCCATGCAGATTACCTTAATGATGACCAAAAAGTGCGGTCATTGTTGACTTCCACTATCAATGGCATCAAAAAAGTATTGAAGGTTAGTTTGGTCTGCTTGGTTTAGAAAAACATTAATTTAAAATTTGCTTTTGAATTTATGGTAGAGGAGTGAGCAAAAGGCTTTCAGGTTTCTTCCCATTTAAGTCACAAAGAAGTTGTCTTATCCAGCAACAGATTGCAATGATAGCATTTTATCTATATAATACCATATATGCTTTTTTGTTAGTAGAAAAGGAACTACTTTCTTTTTCTTTTGAATAGTCTTCCTCCTCTGAAGCTATGCTTGTAACATTCTGAATGTAGTCAGAGTTTGCACACTGAGTCTATGTTAATCTTCACTTGAACATTTAAAATGTTTCATTTGCATTTTTGGTTCACAGATTCCCTAATCTGATTCACCTGCATATTACATTGATGATAATATATGTTACTGCCTAAAGTCTTTGCCATGAGTTGGCTCAGAGAGTTTAGGGCAAGGATGTCTTGAAGGCACTATTAAGACATAAATATACTTTATGCTTCACAGAGTTTTTTAGTTTTTAACTAAGACAGATGTGCTCAAAAGCTAAGCATTTAGTCAAACTACATGTTTTGAAAACGAGTGGGTGTTTTTGAAATAGTCACATTGCCTTGTTTTTTTTCTGCACAGAGCAGTTAGGAAGGGTCTGTACAACACAGAAAGATCATCTCTGGATAGATGGTAACATACTTGTGTTTTGGCTCTGAATCACCTCTGGGAGATCATCTGGAGATTATATTCTGAAGGTTCTTGAAAAATACTACAGAAAACAGGGGTGGTGTTTAATGGTACTTTTACAAAACCCATGCTTTTCTAATACGATACTGAAATACACAAATTTTGCAAAGAATTAAAATCTGAGTAGCTATAATAAAGTGTATTTTAAGTGTTCTATTATTTACCTAACAATTTTGTATTTTATTCCTCCTAACCAGTCTTTGCTGAAATGTGTTTTTTTTTATCTTCAGAAAAGAGGTGATGACTTTGAAACAGTGTCCTTCTGGCTATCTAACACCTGCCGATTTTTGCACTGTTTGAAGCAATATAGTGGAGAAGAGGTAAGCAGTGCTCCCGTCTTAGTTTCTTTTCCGCTACAGTAGTAATAGTGAGCACTACTCTTTAACAATTCCTCTAGTATCTCAAAATCTAGTCAACTAAAGTCTCTTAAAACAGCTACACTTTTTGGAATGATGGTGATGATGTCAGTGGAAAACAAGGGGAGATAAGATCTGAACCAGTTTCCCTTTATTGCAGTCTGGGGGCCCAGAGGCTAGATGATATTGCGCTCCAAAAAGTGCCAACTCAGATTAAGTAGAAGAACCTGGCTGCTACCATTATGTTGTTTAGTAATGATTCACTGTACTTCCTGTGAAAAAGGCCACATTAATCGCTTTAACCATAGTATGGCAGACTAGTTTATGTTTGGAGACTGTGGTATGCCTCATTTCTTTTTCAAACTTAATTGGCTTTTAGCTGTAAATGGCCAGGTGAGAATGCTGGAATGGGAGGGAATCCTGCCAGAAAGTTGACTGAGTTTGTTCCTGTGTCAGATATTTGCAGTTTCAAGTCAAGGAAGAAGACGTTGTACAAAACACAACTGGAAAGCAAATCATATCATTAGCCTCAATCACAAGAAGTTCTAAAGGAAAATTTTGAGGGCTGTGACTATTATTTTGAAAGTCAGTTGCATAAAAAAAAGTACAAATACTGGGTTTGTGTAGTATTTTTGTATTCCATTGAAGCAATTAATTTCTGGTTTTATGAATCCAGGGGTTTATGAAGCATAATACACCTCGTCAAAATGAACACTGCCTCACTAATTTTGATTTAGCTGAATACAGACAAGTACTGAGTGACTTGGCTATTCAGATCTACCAACAGCTTGTCCGAGTGTTGGAAAACATTCTGCAACCGATGATTGGTAAGGCAAAGTTGAATTCCTTCAACTTCACACCATAATACCAAAACAAAAGCTGTGATGGTGGTAATATACTATATCTTGTATTACTTCCTAACCAGCAGTTTCATTAATAGCTCTTGTGGTATTCTGTTTATAGATGACAAGGACTATACTGGACGGGTTGGATTAGAGGAAAATCTGAACTATGTCTGATTCTTTTGGAAGTGACAGAATAAATCAATATACCTTTTTTGTGCTTGTCATAAAACCTGCATTTACAAGAAGAAGGTGTTAGGACAGTCTAATGTCCCATGGAAATCAGCAGTGAAATAGCTAGCAGTGATGAAGGTCATGCTCAGAGAGATTCTTTTATTAAAAGTGCTTTTAATTTTTCTTAGAGAGTACTCATACAAATTTTCATTATGCTTTCTGATCACACCATTTAGAGGAATGGAACAGCTCTTGCTTTGCTGATTCTGCTGTTCATCTGATCATGGGAGGAAAAAAGTGTTTTGCTGAGCTAGATTTAGACTTTCTTTTAAAACGCATATGCTTGAATCTTTGTAAAAACCTTGTAGATTTAGATTTTGCAAAACATAGTGGTAAAGTGTGGCTAGCAGAAAGCTCAGCCTGCTCTTTCTGTGTAAATAGTGTTTTGCTGTCTTCCACAGTATGCTTGCATATTGTAAATTTTCAGTCATTGTAATAATGTTGTCAATAAAATGCAGTTTCAGGAATGCTGGAACACGAGACTATCCAAGGTGTCTCAGGAGTGAAACCAACAGGGCTACGGAAGAGGACATCCAGCATCGCTGATGAAGGAACCTACACTTTGGACTCCATTATTCGGCAGCTGAATTCTTTCCATTCAGTGATGTGTCAGCATGGAATGGATCCAGAGCTGATCAAACAGGTTGTCAAACAGATGTTCTACATCATTGGGGCCGTAACACTCAATAATCTTCTCCTGCGCAAGGACATGTGCTCATGGAGCAAAGGAATGCAGATAAGGTGGGAGAGCTCATGTCATACTTCTCTTGAATGTGCTGCTAAAAATCTTACTGAGTTCTTGACACTGATGAACATAGTTTTGATGCAATAGCAGATACATTTTGACTATTTTTATTTCTTCACACAAATAGTTGCAGATGCTGTTAAACTGATTTAGTGAGGTTCAGTTAAAAAGAGCTTGGGTTAACTTATGACAAGTCTTACCCGGCTTTCAAGGAAATGTGGTATAAGCAAACAAAAGTATTTCATGATCAGGTAGGAATCTGAACTGTAGGAAAAATATTAGTAGTTGCTTTCTCAGTCTTTAGAGAAAAGCAAATATGCCTGCTGTAGTTTTTGTATTCTCATGGTGCAGTGGATACCCGCTGTGTTCATCCACACTGTAGTTTGCTACATCCTGTGGTAAAGCAATCTCATTCTATTCCTGCATTTGGCATCAGTTGTCCAATGCATTCTACTGGCATATGCCAGGAAACTTAGCCAAGACATTCCAGTCTTAATCAGAAAGAAATAGTATGAAGACCAAATTAGAAGTGTGAAGGAAAAACATGTTAAGGACAAAGAAGAAACATTGGCGAAGAGAAATTGCATATGCTTTTGATTTACCCATAACCACACGCTAATGTTTTTTATACTATTGTACATTTTGTGCAGATACAATGTGAGTCAACTGGAAGAATGGCTACGTGATAAAAATTTGATGAATAGTGGGGCTAAAGAAACACTGGAACCCCTCATCCAGGCTGCACAGTTGTTGCAAGTAAAAAAGAAAACGGATGAAGATGCAGAAGCCATTTGCTCAATGTGCAGTGCGCTGACTACTGCCCAGGTAAGCAAACTCTCATTGTCTGTTCTGCTGTCACTTCTGAGTAGCTCTCTGCTCTGTTTGCTTTGCTGTGCCTGCTTGCACTGCTGTTGCACACGGATCAAAGATTTCCAACTTTGTTTACATTAGTACAACAGAAACAGATTAAGTTGGAGGGGTAAAAAAAAGGACCAGACCTTTCTGAGGTCTGATGTTCAATATGAGTTTTGAACAAATGCAGGGAAGCTCAATAGATTGTGCAGTGTGTAGTACTCACATAGTCTCTCAGTTTGTGAAGATTCTTAAGAGAAAACTCTTAATTCAGAGACATCTCTCTACTCCAGAGAGCTCTACCTAGGAGACGAGAAAATGATCTTTCTGCTGTCAGAGTTAGTATCCAGTTAAGTTAATGGACAGTTCATACAGAGCTGTTGTTTCAGTGTCTGCAAGCAGAAGTGTTAAGCTACTGTACCTGTTTGCCCCAGATGGCTGAGTCAAATGTATCTCAGGAAATGGCTGAAGGCTTATGAAAGCTTAGATATTGTACAGTTTCACTTTTTTAAACGATGCATAGAGCTTGTACAGGAATAAATTGATCCAATCATCTTTTATGTTCACTGAGCATTCTCATCCAGAAAAGAAAGAATTTCTCTATTTCTTTCACAGTGGTGTTAGCACTAGTGGTTGCATTGATGTAGCTGCTTTGATTTAGTTATTCACATTACCGGGAAATCTGTCAGTTTTGTACTGAAACAAGAAGTTAGAATTCCACATGCTTCAAGTATTCTAACTTTGTGAAAATTGTTAGATTGTTTCTATGTTTTGTTTGGTCAGTTGGTTTGTTGTTTAGGGTTGTTTTTTTTAAAAGAAAATTATGTACTAAAAAGAAACAAAAAAACAACCACAAAACAAAGAGAATTTTTTATAAGCTTTACAATTTTAACCCATAGTATTATTTAAAGTCTTCATGATGCAGTTCTTTGCTTTGGTGGTTCTAGCCCTATTTTTTAGAGAACTAGCTCCCTCTCTTGAAAAACAGTGAAGTCATAAGCCTCTTGAATGGAAACTACAGAAGGTCATAATTTAGGGTCAAAATTAGGGTGAGAAATACAGGATGTTTCTAGGGGATGTAGGAATGCAATCAGTTACTTATCTGATTTTTCCATGGTTTGGTATGTTTCACACACATGTAGAAACTTAGAATTTCTACCTCTAAAGAACACCTATTCTAAAAGAGGCAGTCATATAATGTAATTTTAAGTAGGCAATCAAATTCTGTTTGAATCAATAAAGCAAAAATAACAAATACTTGTAAATAATTTATTTTTAAAAATAATTAATTTAGAAACTGTATTGTTAGGAACCATGGATGCATTTATTGAAATTTCAGTAAAATGAACTAAGTATGGTTATTCTTCTTCACAGATTGTAAAAGTCCTGAATTTGTATACTCCAGTTAATGAGTTTGAAGAGAGAGTATTGGTATCATTTATACGTACGATACAGGTACAGCTATATCTTTTAATCAAAAATAATTTGTCTTCTTCTAAGAAACCTTATGATAAGCCAGAATAGTTTGTGTCCTGAAATACATTCAGAATCTGTAGTAAACTAGGCTTTTCAGTTATCAGTGTCTAGCTATGTTGAAAAGGTGATGTCAGTCTTAAAATTTTAAGAATCACAGCTTACTGTCTCCAGACTTGCATGAGAATGTTACTTTCCCTGTCAGTACATAGGAGGTTTTTGAAAGGTGAGAGGGTTTTGTGCTTATTCATCTTTGTGTATGTAAAGAAATTTGTATACCAAATTTTCAAGTGTACACACAGGTGTAAGCACAGATGAGTATTATCAATGAAGTGTCTAAATGCTGATATAATCACTTTCTTATCTTTGCAGATGCGTCTGCGAGACAGGAAGGACTCTCCCCAGTTGCTCATGGATGCTAAACACATCTTTCCTGTTACTTTTCCATTTAATCCATCCTCTCTGGCATTAGAAACCATTCAGATACCAGCCAGCTTGGGCCTGGGCTTCATATCACGTGTCTGATCCCGAGGATGTACTGTCAGTGTTAGATGGAGAATCAGTTGCCTGATATCTTTACCCCTTAAAACACAGTGAGCCACTGAAAACACATTTTCTGAACAAACAGCATATATATGCCCAGACCTGTAGTAAAAGTAGCTGGAAAACTGCTTTACAGCACCACAGATTGAAGGCGAATAGAAAGATGTGCATTTGTGTTCAGTCATTGCATTTATTGAGGACATCACTGATTCATACATTTCCAGAATATGGAAATCAGGCTTGGACAAAAATTCTGTCTTCAGTTGTCATTTTTAGATCTTTAGTAACATATTTAAATAGTGTAAATTAAACTCCATATGTAATCTTCTCACTGACCAACAGGGACAGTCACAGCCCTGAACATGGAAGACTGGAAAGTAAGGCATTTTGTAGTAGAATACACAGTCATTTGGGAGCCTGTTATGTTTAATTTGTAAAAACTGGAATGGAGAAACACAAACTGGCAATATATAAAATTATTTCTTAAACCACTTCTTTATGTCAATTTGACATAAATTCTAGTAATGTCTTATAGCTCACTATATGCTATAAGTGTTCATTTGTTAGCACTGTGGTTTACTAAGCATACTAAATCACTGATGCATATCATGTTCTTTTAAATATATGACAGGATCATACTAAGCACTAAAATTATGATACTTCATTTTTTATTGCCAGCCTTATTTACAGTCTGACACAGTCTGGTATTTTAACTGGATTATTGCAAATAGTATCAATTAACACCAGTAGAGGAAAATGGTAACTAAGCACAAGTAGCACACTGGAAGTTACACGTTTAGTTATTTTTAAATGTTGTTAGCTGAAAATACAGAATCTCGAAGCAAATGATCAGAAGTCAGTAATGATTTTAGTATTTATTTAGATTTTTGTAGTCTAATATTTTTCTTTGTTTGTAGACCCCAGAGATGACAGTGTGTATTTGTAGTATAATCTGTTTTGTTGCCACTTTAAAAAAAAAAAAAAAAGTAGTATTCTTTCATACTGAAATTTGAGAGGAAAATCTTAATAAAACATTTCTGCAGTAGCCCCAAGGCTCTCATTCTTTGAAGGGTTGACTTAACAGAATTGTTAAGTAGGTTTGACTGTGATGCTCTCATTTGACTACACTTCATGCCAATTTAATGGTTGGAGATCCAGAGCACATAGTGAGAAACCAAGTTATTTTGGATATTGCATATCTTACTGGAAAGATTTTTCTGTCTTGTGTATCTTGGATCTTCTGTATAGAATTCACATTTCACAATGTGCAATGTAAGTGCAGATGCCTTGCTTAAGGCTCCAATTCTGAACATTAAAACAGGTATTTTGTGGTGTATGGCTCAGATATACGTGTAAAAAAAAAAGCCACACACATTGCTTAACTGCATTGTGTAATATATTTTATTTATTATAATTAGCAACTTAGCATTAACAGCAACTTATTTTAATATATTGAGGAATAATCTATAAAGGTACACTATTAGACTATTTGTTACTAATCTGTTTGCTTGAAAAATCCTGAAAAAAAAAAAAAAAAAGTTAAGCAGACTGAAACATTTCAGTTGTGTTTTACTGGAGAGGTAGACATGCTGTTTGTATGGTTGCTAAAATTGGTAGTAAAAACAACCTAAACTTTATCAGTGTCTTTTAAAAATGCTTATGTCTTTTTATTTTCAAATGTGTATGCCCCATATTATGTTTGATGGATCATGCCAGTACTTCCAAGAACCTAGTACAGCATTGCATAAATGTTTTGAATAATCTTTGCTCAATTATTTAGATTGTTCTCTTGTGCATGGTATGCCAAACACTCTTTTTTTCAAAAGTTACTTGATATCTGAAACTACAGCTGCTGTTAAGTGGCTCCAAATAAGGTATCGTGTAGTCTTCAAAAGTTAGGGGTACTGTACTTGTGAGAATTTAATGGGAAAGCTTTTACATCCAGTAATGAGGTTAGGAAAGAAAATACAAGGCACTAACCTACATTTTTTTTTTTTTCCTTCTGTTGAAACAAAAATATTGGCATTATAGTATGTTCATACTGTAGATCAGGAAATGTATCCATTAAAGTGATAGTGTTTAAAATGTACGCCTAAATATATTATTGTTTATTTTTAACGTTTGTTTTACCTGTAAAAAAAAGCCTTATTGTATCCTTTTTCCTTAAAGAAAAAAAGGTAGTGTTTAGTAATTTATAGGTATTATCCTTAAACTCAGTGGTTTGACTGGTATTACTTTTATATCACATTAAAAGTATATGCTGCTTGACATGTTTTAAAGGAGAATATTTTTAAGTTGGAATAGATGTATAGTTGGTGGTCATCATCATGGCAGTATTTTACATGCACTTCTCAGAAGTAAAATTTTAGTGTTAGTGTATAACGTTATCTTTAACCTTAGGACAAATATCTCTAACCACAGAATATAATGCAGAATTTTTTTATTTTTTTTTTCCTTCGAATCATTGTTATGCTCTTTTAATGTGGACATATCTTTTAATTTATTGTCTGTTGCTATGATAGATTTTATCAGATGCTGGAAAAATACTTGTCAGTGACCCCCTTAGAATTCTATACAGTTATTCTAGAGATTTTGCACAATAATTACCTCATTCAGTTTGATGTATTTTTATTCCAGTGATTTTTCTGATGTTTAGGACACAGTCTTCTATCCAAGTTTTGAAAGATTGCTTCTCGGACATCAGTCTGGGATGGAACCTGAAAGTGCTTAAGTTCATTAAATGCAATTAATATATTCTATCACAGGGAAAAAAAAAAACAAACCAAACACAAAAACTGGGATCAGCTTCAGTGTTGAAAAGTGGATGGATATCCAGTACCATTTGTTCCCAACTTGGAAACACCAGCATTTGCAATCTGAAGGTCTGTGTAATTTGTGATTTAAAATGAACACATTTCAAATACCATACAAAAACTAGGAGTAAACACTTAAGATGCTGATATATCATGTGGTAAATATCATGTGATAAATAAAAGCCTTTAAACATAGGTTTTCACTTGATACAATTACACTACATAGTTGAAAACCAAAACATTGTCATAATGACCTGAGCTCTGATCTGTTGTAGTGTCTGATGTTGTTATTAGTAAATGTATGCGTCATAAAACCTGTAGCCTAATAGCTATCACTGGAAAATGTCCAAATAAAAATACAGCTGTAAGGTTTGCTTTGGATTTTTTGTTTGTTTCTTTGGCTGGTTGTTCATAAGCTATGTTCTGGCATAGTCCCCAGTTGCTCACACAGGTTCCCTCTGCCTTAATAGCGGGCTCAGTGTTGACTGCCAAGGGAGTTGGTAAAATTCTAAGGATTGTATAAATACACACACAGATACTGAGAGCATTCCACAAACTGCTGTGCTTATTTGAAAATACTTTGACATAACCTACTTCTGTTAGGATATTTTTTCACTAAATGTTAACTGTTACTTAAATAAGAATTAAGATTTCTACTTTGCTAAAACATTGTTTTCTGTGCCACAAAAGCTCTGTGATGCCAAGCAGGCATGGAGGGCTAGTCGGCCTCTGGGCATCATTCACCTCCTAAACCTGCAACTATGTTTATTCAAATCTTCTTCCTCATGAAAGAATATTTAAATATACTACCTATTAGTGCCATAAGCTTACTACATGCATTCTGAGTTGTTTAGTTTTCTAAGTTTGTTAGAGAAACTATTTCATGGTGTTCTACAGGAGGGTGATTGAGGTTTCTGGTTTTTTCCCTCCTGAGTCAGGAACGGCTCCCCTTGCGATCCCTCTGACAGCACGAGAGCCCATTAATCCTAATTCCTAAAGAGGTATTCGTGGTGCCAGTTTTCCCAGTAAGGTAACTGGGACTAGCCGTCACTTTCCCTACACTTAAAAAGTCGGGGTGCAAGCTGTCCGCTTAAAAAGCCCCATACAGTTGGGAACGCTTTAACCAGGCGCTTTAACCCAGTGCCTCAGCTGTGCCTGCGATGGGCACCGCCTTCCTCCGGCGCGGGGAAGGGCCCTACCTGTCCGGGAAAGGCCCGGGATGTGGGCCGTGCCGCTTCCCCACCCCTTGGGAGGCAGTGGCCAGGGCGGGCCGCGGCCACCTACTCGCTGCGGAACCGGCCGTACCACGTCTCTCCCTGCGGGCGGCCCGGAGCGGCGGCGGTGGCTCTGACCCCATGGCGCTGGCCGAGCTCTACACTCAGGTGAGCGGGGCGGGGAGCGCGCATGAGGGGCAACCGGGTCACCATGGCAGCGGTGAGGCCGCCTTTTCCGACGACCGCCCCGAAGGGGAAGGAAAGGGGTGATGAGGCCGGGCGAGCAATGCCACACTGGCCAGAGCGGGTTTGTGTTTTTCCTGCGTTCCGGGGTTGCGGCGACGCTGCGTTAAAATATGGAGGCACCGGTGTAACTGGCAGAGCTTGGGGGTTTGGAGCTGGGGGGATGCAGCGTCTTCCCTGGGTGTTGGGGTGCATCACCTGTATCAGATAAAGCACATCCGAGTGGTTAACAGCATCCCAGAGCTGCATGAGAAAATACGTCGTCATCTTTTTGATCAGAAATACTTCTTTGAGACTTCGGGTCTGTAGATGTAGTTCTCTGATGTGCTAACCAGCCATCAGGCAGTTTTAAAGTTCAAGAGCACTTCCTGGCCTCTGAGCCGTGGAGTGCTCGTTGCTTTTGTTATGCAACTACTGAACCTGTTTGTTAGAACTTGTCATTAAACTAAGGTCCTTCCCGATTAATGCAGCTGCTGTATTTTTGCACAGTTTTTCCCACATTTCATGTCGTTAACAGAGTGCTATGACATTGAATTTGTTTGCTTAGCTTTAAACAACAAAAGTAACTTGCCTATATGACTAATTTATAAGCCTGTATCTCTTCTATCATAAAAGCAACTGCCAAAATAAACTCCTCTGGAGCCTCGCACTGCAATGGTATTTATTCTGCTGTTGTGTTGGTACCACACTTGGAGAGGTTGAAAGAACAAATAGCATTTGGGGGAATAATGTTAGTCAGAGAGGAAAGATTGTGGGTGTAACTTGATAACAAAAATGAGCAAACTCTCTTCTGTTTACTTGTAAGGCAGGGTTCGGAGAAAGCAAACTTAGGTAGGCTGGGTACATTTGCCAATGGAGGCTCCTGGAGCTGCAGGGACCTTTGCCGAAGAATCAATACTTTGGTCAGATGTTTTTTCCTCCCTTTCTTGCCTGTGACCTAAGTGCAGTTCACTTTCTTACATGGAGCACTTTATACGCCCCTGAGGCTATTTAATGGTGATCTCGACTCTCATAAAGGCAGCAAATAAAGAATTCAATTTAACAGCTGTGGCTAGATAAATATTTTTTATAAGCTAGGAAATCAATGTGGGAATGACAGAAAAGTCATTCCATACTTAACTACACATGGAAATAGCAAAGTTAAAACTCTCTTAACTTAGCTGTACCTCTTACTTGTACATTAAATAGGTATTTGTGAAGCTGCTTTTTGATCTCCTTGGTCAGACAGATGAAAATATTGTCATCATAGTAGTTTTGAGTTGTTTAGAAAAGGTCTTTGTGATTCTGGATATTGCATAAAAATGCCATACTGCAGAAGGCATCAGCAGAGAGGTATTGTGAAAGCAGATGACTTTTTGATTAGCATTCATCATGTAACATGCATGCCTTGTTGGCATATGATTGACCACAAAAGTCAATCTCCATCCTAAGAGATACTGACAACTCACTGGAGCAACCCAGGCTAACTTGCAGGATGTCCCTGCAAAAGTCCATCTTGCCCTAAATCATTTGATGTTGATCCTCAGGAGTTAAGAGTTGAAAAAGCTACTCTTGAAGTACAGTGAAATTTGTAGGGACCTCTGCAGGCACCCTCTGTTGGACCCACCAACAGAGGGTGTTCTTGGGGTGGAGACATTCAGGTTTTGAGGATCTGCTGGAGTGTCCATGGCTTCATCCAAATTAGAGAGGAAAACTCATTTTTGCCCAAAACAACAGTTGCAACATCAAAATGAGGAGGTGTATGAGTCTCCAAGGTGTTTGTGGGTGTGCTACCACTTCAAGAAATTCTTGACTAATAATTTTTCAAGTAAACAGCTGCAGCAGTTCTCATGGGTTTATTTACACACAGTTACATTAAACTGACTATGAATACAATTAGGGTAGGGGAATTAAATGAAGAGTTCTGGCTACCAAAGCAGAAAGACACGGGGAAGACTGCACAAGCAACCATGCTGCACAAGTAGGGACTGAATGGTCCTGTACCCTCTAGTGTAGTCAGGACTAGCATGTGCTGGTGATTTTCAGACTTTTTTTCAGACATCAGAGTTCTTTCTTCAGTCCTCTTCTTCCATACAAATATAGTCTTCAGTGTTATCTTCATTGCCATCTGAGATACACACTATACAATATAAAAAATACTTTGCACCAAGGTTTAAGGGAAATTCTCCATGCCATGTCAGAAGTGGTCTCAAGCTGCAAATCCCTGAATGGAAGTGATTGCAGTGTTATTAAAAACAGTGTCAATTAATGCATAGTTGATGCATTAGGGAAGCTATTAGTGATGCTGATGCTTTGTTAAACCCTGGCAGGATGAGGAGGACACACTCCACATCAATGAAGAAATTCCTGACTTACTGAGGTTGCCAGCTGTGTTAGGTCTTTTTCAAGAATGCTGTGTCCTGTAGCTTCCAGGGTAGAGCATTTAAAGACGTTCTTAATGCTTCAGCATTTTCGGCTCATTTACGCTTCAGAAGGTTAGAGGTGATTCTGTTGTCCTGATTGTCACAGTTTAAGGACAGGGCAGCCCCTTAGACCTAACAGACGCTCTCTGTTAACCTCCCCAAAGGGGAAGAGAAAAGGAATAAGGGAGAGACTTTGTGATTAGAAAAGGCAACTAGAACAGCTTTAATGATTAATAATAATAATATAGAATATGTACAAGTATATACAAAACCAGTACTGAACACACACCCCTGATGGTAATTACATCACCGTCACCACTAATGTTGTAGAGCAGGCACCAGGAGTCCCAGACCAGGCCCCGCAGCAGGTGGGAGCTGTGTTCAGGAGCTGGATTCCGCTACCGGATTCAGGAACACAGGATCAAAGGCAGAATGGACAGAGTCCTCCTTGGATGTTCTGGGGAAGCAGTCCAAGACAGGAGAAGAGCCAAGATGGGTAAAAGCCCAATAGACCCTTCAGATCCCTCTGCTTGCTACCGAATATAACGTATATGGAATGAAATACCTCATTGCAGTGGCGTGAGGTACAGGATATGTTTCCAGCCATCTGGTGGTTGCTTCCACCATTATTCATCTCAAGAGGTTACTGGATGCCACTTGATGAGGCTAGCTCCTGTTATCACCACAATATTGTCCTGGAAGACACTTGTTGAATACTGTTAATATTATGCAGTTAATGTACAGCTTTGAATTAAGTATTCTCACCCAGAGTTATTCCAGGTGTATTGGACACCTCTCCAAGTGAAAGCAAATTGAGGCCTACACTCTAGTGCTACAGGAATAGAGAAAAATGCATCTGCCAGGCCTCCCCATACTTAAATTTCCTTGTGGTACACACTGTACTTCACCATCTTTCATCATCACCCACCAAGTACTTCCAGGTCCTTGAGTGAAAGCAGTCCCACGAAGTACTGAACCAAAAAGTAAAATCACTAAACAGAATTAATTCTGTTTTCACCCAAACCAGGACATTGATTCCTCAATTACCAAAAAGAAAATTATACAAATTTATCTGCTTCCATTGGAAATAAATGCTTTGAGGAAGATTTTTTATTTTTTTTTTTTTTTCTGGAGTCAGAGGTAAAGTACTATACTGGGACTGAGCTCTGCTAAACCAGCTGTTTGCTAGTAAAGAAAGAAGCCTACCAGTTGTTTTTGAAATTCACCCTGAAACAGGGGAAGATGTTGTTTGGAGATTGTACTTCAATCCCATTAAAAGAAAGGTAACGTGCAAAGTCTTTCACCTGTATACATCTGTGCCTGTGGAAAAATGCTTTATAAATTCAGTATTATTCAGGGAAATGATTGTCTGAATTCTGATAAACAAGTTGCTTTCTACGGTACTTGCTCATTTGAAATCTCCTAGAAATCAGAGCTCTGCCTTAATTGTATATTATTCTCTTTGTTGAATGTTAGAGAGTTTGAAGAGCCTGGCAACAGCCTGACCCTTATTCACCTTCCTGCACTCTGTGTTGTTCTGGAGACTTTATACTGAACAGGAGCAAAAGAGGCGTGTCTGAGGTTAATGAGTCCACTCTCATCTTTTTCATTCATGAACAATAACTAAAACAGAAAAATACAGCCCACTGTACAGAGCTAATAATAATCCAAAAAGTCCTGGCATCCAGTTCAGCTTTTAGATTGCCTTTGATGTTTGGAAACTATTTTTTTTTTTAATTATTCCAGTCTGGTATTACGATAATAGCTAAGCTAACTACTGTCTTGGTTTTGTGTTGTAGTACAATAGAGTTTGGATTCCTGATAATGAAGAAGTTTGGCAGTCTGCAGAAATCACAAAAAACTACAAAGCTGGAGATCGTTTTCTCCATGTGCAATTAGAAGATGGAACTGTAAGGAGAAAAGCCTTAATTTTTGTGAGGTTTGCTGAGATATGTTTATGTTGAAACACACAGGACTCACCATTACAGGATCTAATTGACTTGTCCATATTTTCTTTTATGGTAACTGCAGTGACCAGAATTTTATCATATTGAAATTTGTACAGTAAAAAACTGTTACCTAAAAATATGAAGAGTGCAGCTCTGCTATCTGTATAACATTTGTATAGAACAAATGCCTTAGGGATCACTTCACTTTTTAAACAAGCACTGAAACTCATCCTAAATTGAAGTAAATCAGAAGTGCAAGGCAGGCATAGTTGTCTCTCACAGAGTTGGCTGTTGTTTTTTTGTTTTTCTAAAGTTACTGCTTTATGTGAGATCTGTTGTTTTTTAGTATCTGATTTCTTCACAGTATTTGAAAACAGTATTTCTGCATTCCTGATCTATAAAGACAAGTATTAAATGTATGATGAAATTAATTTATTGAAACAAATAGAAGTGAGTTTTAAACTTTGTATAAAGAATATTAAAGGGTTGCAAGTAAAACAAAGTTTTAGAGCTGACAAGTTCTGATCAGTTGTTGACTTTCCTGTAGTTGCAGCTGGTCTGCCCTTTTCATCAGTACTTGAACAGCACATGTGTTTAGAGTTTAAATGCATTTCCCGTTTTTGCAGATTTCAATACAAAATATAATAAATCAAGAGAATATAGCTTTCTTTTTCATAAACAACAATCTTACTTTCATGATCTTCAAGTCCCCAAAGTTTAGCGGATGTATGGAATTGATGAAACACAAAATCAGACAAAACTCCATCAACTGTGTAACTTTGTGTGAAGGTAGAAGATCAAATTGTGTTTATGCAAAGGCAATGCATTTTATGATAAATGAAGTCCATTTCTTTGATAGGAATTGAATTACCCTGTTGATCCAGCTGCCTTGCCACCCCTACGAAATCCTGACATACTTGTTGGTGAAAATGATCTCACTGCACTTAGCTATCTCCATGAACCAGCTGTTCTACACAATCTTAAAGTCCGTTTTGTGGAGTCTAAACTTATATATACCTATAGTGGTAAGTAAAGTAAAATGCAAGATTGTAAAAAAAAAATCTAGGGTTAGTGTGCAATATGATGTCAGTAATGTTTACCTCTTGTATATTTCAGCTTATTTTTGTATGAGTACAGACTTGTTGATCAGGAACTACTTAGTTTAGAAAATACTGCTACTTTATATCAGTTTAACTGTTGTTGCAAAGAACTGGCCCTTGAAGTAACCTGTTTTATTTTTGCTTTGTACACTTGCTTGTAGGAATAATTTTGGTTGCAATAAACCCTTATAAACAATTACCAATATATGGAGATGCTATCATCCATGCATATAGTGGGCAAAACATGGGGGACATGGATCCACATATATTTGCTGTGGCAGAAGAAGCATACAAGCAAATGGCAAGGTTCAGTATGGTTTTTTTAATGTCCATAACTAACACTTGAAATCCAGTGGTAGTCGGTGTTAATTGACATTGAATTTAACTGTGCATGTGCCACTGGCTATTAAGAATATCTTTGAACAGGTAGCTTACCTAAAGGAGGAGTAATTCCTGAAGCAGCTGAGGAATTTCTGGAACTCATAGCTCTTTTCCTTCTTGATGAGAGGCAAAACAGTGTCTTAGATGAATGAATAGCAATGACATCAACCTAGAGGTTAAAACTGAAGAGGAGTAAGAGAAAAACAGATGAAAGATGGAACTGTTAAGAGATTTGCCTACAGCTGTGTTGTCATACATTTGTTTCATTTATATGATTCTTACATGTATACATGTTTTTTAGGCCTGTCTGATTTCAACCATCTGATTATTTGGTTTTAGAAATAACAAAAATCAGTCAGTTATAGTCAGTGGAGAATCAGGAGCTGGAAAGACTGTGTCTGCAAGGTACATTATGAGATACTTTGCCACTGTGAGTAAGTCAAGCAGCAATGCACATGTGGAGGATAAAGTACTGGCATCCAATCCAATAACTGAGGTGAGTTTACAAGGGTATCTCTCAAGTTTCTGCTGTCATGGAAATAATACTGAGAGCTGCCTGAGTTAGATATTTAAATTAGAAGTTTAGCCTCTGAGTGTTACTGGTGGAAGGAGGTAGTCAACTTCAGAACACTCAGGTTTTGCCTAATGTTCCAGTGGCCCTTTGGAGGCTCTAGTTTGCCTCCAGAGTTTTATCTGACCATCTCCTGTTAATTAGATGATGAAAAAACAGCATTGATCATGATGAAAAAACAGCATTGATCAAATTGTTTGTTTGTTTAATTAATTGGAATAGAAACTGGTTAACGGTCCTTATGGTGGGAAAACAAACTTTCTCTAATTCTCAGTTTACATAGTGTTGTGCTATTTATTTGACTTGTGGCTTATATTAAAATTTGGGCCTCAAAATTTAAATCTCATGGTTCAATGCTGAGATTGATCATTGAGCACCTTTGATTTTAGGAACTTGTAGTTGAGTCATGTTTTGACAAAAATATGAAAGGTGCAAGGAAAACAAATTCTGAAGGTTTATAATTTTTGTAGGCTGTCGGCAATGCAAAAACCACAAGGAATGATAATAGCAGTCGATTTGGAAAATACACTGAAATCAGTTTTGATCAGAGTTACCAAATTATTGGAGCTAACATGAGAACATACCTGCTTGAGAAATCCAGAGTTGTCTTTCAGGTGGGTAAAATAAAGTTAAAAACAATCATTGTCCTTTACTAGTTTCTTATAGAAAATATTACATGAAGTTCTGAATAGTATGTCTAATGAGCATTTGATTTATTTTTTAAAAAGTTTTGGGTTTTTTAGTAGCTAATTTTATTTATAATAAGAAACTAATTTATTTCATGTTCTTCCTTGTCTTAAGTTGTGGATGTATCTTGGGGACAATTACCTGAGATTAATGCAAGAAGTATTTGAGAATGCTGTGATTTTCAGTCTCAACAGTAACATCCGCCCATTGTATCTGGAAAGGAAGAGCGTATATAGGGTGTCAAGAGTCTTGGTAACAAACTGGCTGAAAAAACTGGCCGGGACTTACTGCATGTAACTCGTTACAGTGTCAGAGCATAATTGTGATAATCTACTAAGGAAAACATTTAAGTTTATAAAACTGTTTCTACAGAGTTTTCCTTTTTTATAGCATTGTAACTCTTTTAAGTACTATGAAAAGTACTTCTGTGTATATCTGCTACCTGAAGGATGGTTTGGAGTTTTCTGAGTTATCATGGATGGGGCAGTTTTTCAGCTGGCATTCCTACACAGTTGTTCATTACAGTAGTTGTCAGGTCAGTAGATGGTTCTTCAAGCTGAAGAAATTATTAGAGTAACAGCCTTGAGGAAAGAAATCAGCACATTGGTACTGGAAATAAAGTATGTTTGAATTTGTCACTTTGAGAGCTCCTGTTGAAGTCTAACATGTGCCATTTTAATATTGGGCAATGCCAAACTGTGTTGCAGTAGAACATAGTCTTAGCACTCTCTCTTTACAGTTGTGTTGAATATCAAATGTTTTTCTGTTTGTTGGTTGGTTTTGTTCTGGGTTTGTGGGTTTTGGGTTTGTTTTTTTTTTTTTTTCTTTCTGTAATTGTACTTTTTTACTTTAATTTACAGTCAGAGAATGAGAGAAACTACCATATATTTTATCAGCTGTGTGCATCTGCTATGCAACCTGAATTTAAGCATCTTAAATTGGGTATGTCTCAAGAAAATAACCTACTCTTTGTTTTTGCAGTGTAGTATTTTAAAGATTGGATTTTCAAATACTAGGATGTTAAGTGCTTTATAGCATAAATATCACAGACTTAAAATGGCACTCACATTTTTAACTCGCTTAGCTATTAATCCTCCTTGTATTGAAGTTGGTAGCAGTTCTCTAGTAATTTGAATAGTGCATGATCAAGTCTTTGAAAATCTTGTTCTAATACTTTCTCTAGTAATAGATCTCATAATGACAGTTTAGGAGCTTGATTCATTTATCTACAGAGAAGCTTTAATGTCACCTGGGAGAAGCAGATCTTAGGTATATTTTTACTAAGTCCTGTTTGTTTGTTAGATCAAGTATTAAGATTGCTAGGGATTGTGAATACTAATTTGTGTTAGCTTAACTGAGTTAGGCATGTGTTTTTCTCTCAGAAAAAGAGGACCTTCAGCTCACTGCTGAAGAGCCATCATCTGACAGCAGCTTTCATTTTCTGGTGTTACAAGAGTCTTTAACAAGTGTCTATCCCCAGTCCCGAATTTTCCAGCTTTACAAGTTTTGCTTATTACCTATAGGAAGCGCAGAAGAATTTAAGTACACCAGAATGGGTGGCAGCACAGTAATAGAAGGAATTGATGACAGAGTAAATATGCTGGAGACTCAGAAGACATTTGCCTTACTGGGTAAATTCTTGGAGATACCTTTACAATAGATGTAAAACTTGTGGGTTTTTTTCTGAAATGGGCAAAGGTGAATTGTTTCTGAAATGTCCAAAACATTAGTAGTAATTACCAAAAATAATTTACTTCATAGCTTATCCACCTTTTAAAAAGTACTATGCAAGAGCAAATTGCTGTTAGCAATTAGTGTTCCTCTTTAATTGTCAAAATCACTAAGGGCTGGAGTATTCTTAGCCCTGAAGCTAATGTGCTGTGGCAGAAGTGGAATTGGAAACTTCTTTACTCCTATATGGCTTATGTGAAAGCCAAGTCAGACTTGAGCTGTCACTTTGGAAGGTGAAGGACTTGATGCCTGATCTCTCATCAGATCAGACAGGCAGAAAGTAGGCATAACCAAAGCTTTGCATAGTAGTCTGCAGAAATGCTATATAATTCTTGGCTACACAACAAAGCAAGTAATACACAATTTAATTAATTGTACTGTTTCTGAGTATTTAAAATAATATTTTTTTTTAGGTCTGCAGGAGGATTTTCAGATGGATGTTTTTAAAATGCTTTCAGCAATCCTACACTTAGGCAATGTGGAAATAGCAGCTGTTGGAGATGAAAGATCTTCCATCAGTGTACGGAAGTAGCTCATTCAAATTCAAATGTTTTATTTTATATTCTATGCCAGAAGTCCTTTAGCAATAGCTTTTTCTCATATTTGGGGCTCAGAGCAACATGAAATCTGGTATAATAAACTTGTGAGATTTCTTCATCTTTATCACAGCAATTGTTTATTTTGTGCCAAACATGAGAAAGTCTGCACAAAATGTAAAAGATGGCTAAGAGAACCCCATATCCAATTGATCCACAACTGTTGGAAGAGCTGTTTGGGACCATCTGGAGGATAGAGAAAACAGCACTCTCAAAGCTCCTTGGAGTGTGTCCCAGCAGACTATGCACGTCTAAAAAGTGAGGACACATAAACATAGAAAAGTAACTTTTTTTTTTCAGTGTTTTAATCCAAAGCATCTCAGTCAGGGTAAGTTTTTCTCCCCTATACCAGGAGCTCTATCCAGTACTACTTGCTTTAGAGCTCTTGATATTCTACCAGACAAAGAAGTGAACAGAGCCCCTTATCCATTTAAAAATAGAAGTCATAGTTTGGTGTGAGTGGTGCCAGGATTTCACTGTCTACATAACAGTTAAAGTATTAAATGTAATCTAATAATATTTATTTATCTTCTTTGAAGTTGGAAGATAAACATCTCAATATATTCTGTGAACTTCTGGATTTAAAATGTGACAAAATGGCACAATGGTTGTGCCACCGTAAGATTATCACTACCTCAGAGACTGTAATAAAGCCAATGACGAGAGCTCAGGCTTTTAATGCAAGAGATGCTCTGGCAAAGAAGATCTATTCTCATTTATTTGACTTCATTGTGGAAAGAATTAACCAAGCTTTGCAGTTCCCCGGAAAACAACATACTTTTATTGGTGTTTTGGACATCTATGGGTAAGAAAGTCTCTGGAAAAAAAATTACTTATAAGTTGTGCCTTTTCTTCGGAGTTGGTAAGAGGCACTTTTCAATTTGTGCTGCTAATGAATTTAGAGGGGCTTATTTTACTAAAAGGTCATAGTTATGTAGGTTCTTTAACATCCAGAGTAGTGGAAGTGTTTGGCAACTATAAATATTAGTATTTTTTCTTAATGAGGTTAAAATTTAACTTTTTGTGTGATACTTTTAGAAGAAACTCTGTAATTTTTAGCTTTGTTATGTCTGATAACATTAACTTCTAGGGTTGTGAAATGTTTTAGCATCTTCATTAGTCTTATGACTATTTAATTTTCTTAGAAATTTTAGGGTAGCTTCAGAGTATTACAAGGATACTACCATTGGTATTTAAATGTCAAGTGGTTTGGTTTTTTTTATTTTTAATCTTATTTGGCATGTGTTTCAGCTTTGAAACATTTGATGTGAACAGTTTTGAACAGTTTTGCATCAATTATGCTAATGAAAAACTGCAGCAGCAATTTAACCTGGTATGTTCTTTTATTTGTTGTAGTTCTTAATCCTAATTTGCTTCACTTGTGAGATATGTATCTATAATGCATATTAGAAAATGCTTTTTCTATTTGAGTAATAGGTATTTCTGGATAATGGCTATCCAGTAATAGATAAAAATATTTTCTTTTTATATATATACATACATACATATAAATGAAAAATTCTGAGTTTGTTTTCTTACAGGACAGACATGTAGTATACTATAAAATATAAAAATGTTTTGATTCTGTCTTATGTATACAGTCACACACATGCACACATTGTACCTATTTTGTTCCTTAATTGTAACCCTACATTTTCATAATTTTCACATATCTAGCATGTCTTTAAACTTGAACAAGAAGAATACATGAAGGAAGATATCCCATGGACTTTAATAGACTTCTATGACAACCAGCCTGTCATTGACCTTATTGAAGCTAAAATGGGAATTTTGGAACTTCTGGATGAAGAGTGCTTGGTGATTTTAAAATTCTTGTATTTAGAGCTCATAAAAAAACTCTATCAATTTTTATAAGTTTGGGGTTGTAATGCATTTTTTTATTCTTTTAAATGGGAAGCAGAGCATTTTCTTCATAAAAGGAACATTTGCCCTCTATTTTGTAATTTTAAACCACTTGTTCTATTTTTCTCTTATAAAGTTAAGAACCTAAAGTTAGATTCTTACCTAGAAGCTAACCCAGCAAGTATATTTCTTCACTGTGAGGGTAGTGCAATACTAGAACAGGTCATCCTTCAATATGTTCCAGATTTGAGTTCAGACAGCAACTTGATCTAGTGTTGGTGACAGTCTTGCTTTGAGTAGGAATTTGGAGTACCCAGGGGTCTCTTCCACAAATCAGTTATTCTACTACTCTCTGATTTTTATATAAAAAAAAACAAAACAAAACAAAAAAGTCTTCTTCGTCTTTTTTTAAGTCCTTGCTGAATACGCCAAACCTATCTTTGCTTTTTCTTCCTGAGCCTTACTATTTTTTTCACTGTGCTCTCTCCTGACTGTAGCAATTTCTGAATCTACTTTTTTTTTTTTCTTCTCCATATATGTAGTTCCCTTAGGCTTCCAAAACTGGCTTTGTCAGTGAAGAACAGGGCAGGGTAAGGTGAGCCCTGTTGAAATGGTCTCTAAAAGGAGTTTTGGTGATATTGGCAAGTCATACTTCTCAGAATCCAAACCATGGAGTCATATGGGAGAAAAGAGGGAATATTCCTTAACTTATTAGTTTAGCTCATTAGCATTCTCAGGGATCGGATTGTCCCTGATAGCGTTATAGCATCTTCTCAGGATAAAATGATTTATGACATATCAGAGAATTAACTCTAGTCAACAAATATGTAGATTAATATGACCTTCTTTCTTAAAGTGATATGCTACAGGGTAGTCTGAAAAGACAAAAACTGGTTGTTACCTGGCCTTGTAACTCACTGAAGATGCTTTATTCAGACAGCATTTATTGGTAATAAACATTTTGTCTGGTTTTAACAGTCCAACAGAGTTTTATTTAAGAGATTGTCCTCCTCATTTTTACAGTTACCTCATGGAACAGATGAAAATTGGCTTCAAAAGCTATATAATAATTTTGTCAATAAAAATGAACTCTTTGAAAAACCGAGGATGTCAAACATGTCTTTCATCATTCAACACTTTGCAGATAAGGTAAAGTGTAAACAACCCAGTATTATTTCACCCCACTTCTAGCAGCAGCTCATTTGGAAGAGAAACAAACTTTGGAAATAGAGGAAATATTAACCACACTTCTTTGGAACTTCTATAAAATTGATCTTCAATACATAGTATTACTAATTTATTGGTAGTTTTGCCTGTAACATGCCATTTAAACATTGGAAGTGATTAAGATACTGAATTTAAGAGTATAAAAAGAAATCATCCAGATAAAGAGGCAGAAAAATCATACAATGTATAAATAAAATAGTTAAGATTGTAGTCTGTACACATTTTAGTCTCAGTTATTTACTTTTCAAACATGGTGTTCCTTTTTGATTTGACATCATAGAATAATGAAGAGAAGAGGAAAGAAATTCCTAATGAAGGCAGAAGGAAATTGCAGTTGATAGTTGTTTTGACAGTTTGTCCTGCTTCTAAATTTGCAGTTTGCATGTATATATGCTTGCCATAATGAAACTGGAAAAAGCAGAGATTCAGCCATCATGTTTAAGACTAATAAAGAGCTGTTGGCCACCAAAGCACAGAGAGTAAAAAATAGTGGTTTGTAAACTGTTCATGTATTGTTGAAAAGTTCATGATTTCACCTGTTTGCACAGGTAGAGTATAAATGTGAAGGATTTCTGGAAAAAAACAGAGATGCAGTGCATGAAGTATTGATTGAAATCTTGAAAGAGAGCAAGGTTTGTGAACAATCAGTAATGATTAGTTTCATGAATAACTGATTTTACTAGAATTCATTCATATCTGATTTTAAAATATTTGTTTTGATTAAAAAAAATTGTAATATTTATTAATACTCTACAAGTGTGTATTTTTAGTGCCAAATTAACATACAAGATGGAAAAACACAGTATTCAGCTTTTCCATATATGTGCATTTACTTTTCTAGTTATGTTTAGGTTTTTTTTCTTAATGTCTCCATTGAAGAGCATTTTGGAATCCTTGTAACTGAACAATTCACTTAATTCTTTTTTTTTCTATAGCCATTTCATGCAGCTTTGTTAGGTAATTTATCATTAACAGCTACCTTTATTTATTCTTCAAAAGAGTTTAATAGAATGCCATGGCAGGGAAAACATCGCCTGTCTTCTAAGTGCCTGCCACTTCCCATCTAGTTGAAGACGCTGTCCCTTTCAAGTCTACAGCCTTGAGATTTCAGGATTACTATTAAAAAGCTACCTTAATTTGATCCATATTCTTAATTTAAATTAAATGTTATGAAAATATAACCTTAAGTAGTCTTATTTTCAACTGTTCCATATTTATGTCCATGTTTGCTTATATTGAAAAAGTTTTTTCAGGGCTACTTCAGAGTTGTTGGGTTTTGTCTGTGAAATGCGTAAGTGCTTCACAACAGACTGAGAATTGTTGCAACTGTTTCTTTGATTGTTGTTTGTTTGTGGTTTAAAGATCTTGTTCCGAGACCTGCAATAC
Organism: Chloroceryle amazona; assembly: GCA_027560015.1. Lineage (NCBI taxonomy): Eukaryota > Metazoa > Chordata > Aves > Coraciiformes > Cerylidae > Chloroceryle > Chloroceryle amazona. Next base: position 46,280 of record JANHFX010008408.1, read on the forward strand.
CTGGCCTAAGCATTAAGGTGGATGAGTTTTGCATTTTACATTATAGTAAAGGTAATTTTTATTTAAATGTTTTTACAGTTACACAGCATTTAACTGTGATTCTTTCACCACACTTTTAGTTTCATCTGTGTGCAGATTTTTTTCAAGACAATCCAGTGTCCATTTCACCTTTCAGTTCAACTATAAGCATCAAAACTGCAAGACCTGTTCTCAAGGCACCTAACAGACAACTTCGGCTGACTGTTGGCAATAAGGTACTATGTAAATCTGCTATTCTGTGATGCTCATACTTTCAGAGAAGTATACTAGGCAGGCTGAAGCTATGATACTGTATTCTGTTACTATTCACGGGGGACTATCCCGCTTTCACAGTGCAGTGCTCCAGTTCTGGGTATAAGTAGGTATGTTTAATTATATATATAGGAAACTATATATGGCAGGACTGTTAAACTTCCTGCATTTAAGATCTAAACCATAAGAAAATCTCCCAGTGTCCAGTCAAAACCTAAGATTTTACTTCCTACTTAGCTGTAAATGTTTCATGAGCAAAACTGTTATCTCTGATATTTTCTAGTTCCAGAGTTCTTTGTCCTTACTTATGGTGACACTCAATGCAACCACCCCTCATTATGTTCGATGCATAAAGCCAAATGATAAGAAGTTGCCTTTTGAGTAAGTATGTTGGTGTTGTTGAGCTGTTATATTAACTTTACAATTAAAATAGTATTTTTCTATTTCATGGTAGCTATATATCAGCAAGCTAAATTCTTGTTGTACAACTTCCCAGACATATTTTTCCTTTCAAGATAGCTGAAGTAAAAAAAAAATAAAATTGGCTACTTAGAAAAATAGACTCATTCAGTAATAGTTATTGATACCATAAAAGTTCTTTATTATCCTAACATTTTTCAAGTTGGATATTCGTGTTTGTATATTTTTCATAACATTTTTAGGGAAAGATTGCCCACCTTTGATTTAAGTTGATAGATATTTTGTTTAGGTGCGTTTGCTTTTGTGCAGTATGGATTAGCACCAATTCATATTTAAAGAATAAAAGCCACTCCCATTTTCTCTGTGAACTTCCCTTTTCTCCACAGAAATATTTGGAAGTGCTTTAGATGTCAGAAAAGGTATGAGCAGTGTTGAACACAGCCTTGACTTTTTTCCCACAATTTTAGATCATATATGCCAGATAATTTGCATAATTCATGTGAATATCTTTATAACATACAACTTTGTTTTTTTAGGTTTGATTCAAAAAGAGTTACTCAGCAACTGCGAGCTTGTGGTGTTTTGGAAACTATTCGAATTAGTGCACAGAGCTACCCATCCAGGTAGGGATAGCAGTGGACCTCTGTATGTCAAAATATACTCAGGTGTCTCTTAAATTAATTGCGTTTGCTAACTTTTAATTTTCCAGGTGGACTTACATTGAGTTTTTCAGCCGTTACAGCATTCTTATGACACAACAAGAACTCTCCATAAATGATAAGAAGCAGATTTGCAAGATTGTTCTGCAGCGGCTAATCCAGGTTAGTTTGTATGCACAGACCCATTATGTATTATTGTATCTATTATTAATACAGGGTCTCTTTTGCCAAGAGTACTTTGTAATTCCTCAAACAGGAAAGATGTTTACATTATTCCTATCTTTCCTGATTTACTGTGTTGCACGTATGCTTATAAGTCAATAACCTTGTATTATGACAGTCATGATGTGGATACAGATGGATGATTTAACCTTTCTCTGCTTAATATCTTCACTTGTAAAATGGAAGATCTTATATTTATAAGCCAGTGAACAGTAAATGGTGTACATTTGTCAAGTATTAGAAGCTTGGGCACACAAGAGGGCTTTTGATGGTGAAATGCAGCATAGCGGACAACTGATTTAAAAATGTGCTATTTTGCATATTCATCCTCTTTGTTCAATGAGCCTGTAGTGACAAGGCTAGCCCAAGTCAAGCTAGTCAGCATGTCAGGCCTGAGTTCAGTCTCAGGGATGTATAAGACCAAACACAGGCATACTTGCAACATAGCTCTAGCACAGGCCAAGGGTGAGAACCTGAGCTTTAAAGCAGCTTTTCTTGAGTTTTTACCCACATAGCTTGCTGATTCAAGGCCAGATGTATACCAAAGGGTAGTGTTAAGCCTAAAGAACCAGACTGTAGGAGGGGGTAAAGAGGTTGCTTTCAAGGCCTTGGTAATTTCAGATCCTTCCTTTAATTTGGGATCAATAGGGTGTGCTTTTTGGATGTAATTACCTCTTTCTTTCCTGCTAAGTGGATTTCCTTCCCCTATACTCCTATCTATAAAGAAGGAAGAGAGGATATTCTTTTTTAGCAATATCATGTAATTTGAGAAGAGCTTGACTGAAGTGACAGTTTATAAAAGGAAGAGAGTATCTAGTCTAAAATAATAAACTATAAAATAATAAACTTATTATTTTCTTTTTCAGGATTGTAATCAGTATCAGTTTGGGAGAACAAAAATTTTCTTCAGAGCAGGACAGGTTGCTTACTTAGAAAAACTGCGATCAGATAAACTGAGACATGCATGCATCATGATCCAAAAGAGTGTTCGAGGCTGGCTGCAGCAGAAGAAATTCCTTCGCATGAAACAAGCAGCTGTTATAATACAGCAGTATTTCCGGGGGCAGCGGACTGTACGGTACTTTTGGCTGATTGGTGAATTTTCTGTTAGGGTGTGCCTGAAGGGGTATAGAAGGTCAGACTAATGCCCAACACTATTTTGGAAGTATACTTTTTACAAAAGAGCAATTCAGATTGTATTTGCATTTCTTTGTGATTATTACTGTAATTATGGACTTGAAAATGTTCAAGTTATTCAGCTGATATGAAGAAAATAATCCAGCAGATTTCATATGTTGTCTGCCAGATTCCTGAGAGGCCTGTCTGCCTGTAAGCTTAAACAATAAGCTCAGTTCTTAGCTAATGATGCATGACCCATATGTTGGCTTGGGCTTACTGTTTAGCTTCATAGCCAGAGAAGAAACCAGGTAGCAGCAATGAAAAACAATTTGCAAGTGTCTACAAATTACTGTGTATAAATCATTACAAGGAATTATGCAAGAGAGATACTGCACCAGTAATTCAGAGTAGACTGAGAGGAAGATGACTCTATGTAGGTTTTGGAATTTTCAGAAATGGACCATCAGAACACTTGCCTGTGGAACAGATTTCAAAGACTGGATAATTCCCTCTCTTTCACTTTGACAGAAGAAAAAGCTGTATTTCAGATAACGGATGCCATTTTTCAATGTCTTCTGGCTTTTGTGTGTGTGATTTGAATGACTGAAGGAATGAGCATGAGAAATCTCATGTGACTTAAGTAAACTTCATTATCTTCTGAATTAAGGCAAGCTATAACTGCAGGAGCTCTGAAGCAGACATGGGCAGCTATAATTCTTCAGAAATACTGTCGGGGTTACCTGGTCCGTAGACTTTGTCAGCTCATCCATGTAGCTGCTGTAACAATTCAAGCTTATACAAGAGGATTTCTAGCAAGAAAAAGATACCGGAAGGTACAGCCTACCAAAAATATTATTTTTGTAGCTGGAAACACCTTTTACTCTATAAGAAAGATGGAGACAAGGGCAATTATCCCCAATACTTTACCTTTTGAACATCTAATTCTCATATCTTATATTCTGTTTTTATATTGTTACTAGAAAAATCCTAATGCACAGTAGCTTAGATCTAATCTCTGAGCTACCAAGAATTCTGTCTGGTTTATACTTGATGTGATTACTATAGTGGTTCAAATGTTTCTGCAGTGTGGGTATTTCAGGATTTTGATACTTCTGTAAGAAAGCACTGTCATTACTTGTGCATGTAGTCACAAAATATTACAACTGATGTTGACTGGGCCATACATAATTACAGACAGATGTTAATATTTTATTTTAAAGATGCTTGAAGAACACAAGGCTGTGATCCTTCAGAAATATGCCCGTGCATGGCTTGCCAGACGCAGATTTCAGAATATTCGTCGGTTTGTATTGAATATCCAGCTTTCATACAGAGTGCAGCAACTGCAGAAAAGGATAGAAGAACAGGTGATGGACACCAGTCAGTTTATGATTTGAACTAATTTTTTTATCATAGCTGTTGTATTCAGAGGTGTCATGTTGTCTAGAGGCTTATGTAAATTACAGTATCCATACTTTGCTGTCTGATAAGACAGGAGAATATGTAAGGGATATGTCCTCTATAATAAATGACAATTTTTCTACATCCAGAGCAGGAAGTAATGTCTAGTGTGTCCTTATATTTTTGGGTTAGTTGTGCCAACAAGAAAAGTCTGCTATAAATTTTTTTTTTTTTTTTTCCTTCCTTGTTTCTTAAGTAGTCTGTCTTAAGTAGTATGCTGGTCCTTGTGTTAAGATGAAGGATATGTGAGCTACTGCTCTGATGCATCATACTTAGTAACATTTGGGAATTCCATATTATGTTTATTTTGCAGCTTATTTTTGAGAGCCATACCAGCCAAATCCTCTTTTAAGTTGGTAGCTTTAACTGATGAAAACAATCCTTAGTTGAAATAGCATGACTAATATGGGATGGTCAGCAGAAATAGGTCAGGTGCTTCCTTCAGAATTCTACTACCCAGTTTCAAGTGTGCATTTTTCTTTTTTTCTTTTAACCCGTCTTGCTCATTGTAGAGTAGAGAAAATCATGGTTTGCTGGAGCGATTGACCAGTCTGGCTTCAGCTCATATGAATGACACGGATACAATTCAGAAACTCGAGTTAGATCTTGAGAAATTAACTGCTCAAAAGAAAACATATGAAGAGAAAGCAAAAAAATATAAAGAGGACAGTGAGCAGGTAAATTTTAATTGCCATCTGTGTGCTTTTATTTTAAGTATTTTTTTCAGTTACTGGATTTATCAAATGTGTGATTTGAGAACTAATAAGTACCTTCACTTTTAGAGGGGAAGCAAATGGCTCTGAAGGGAGTCCATATATGCTTGTTAAAATGTAAGACCTTCTTTGACTTATTTTGTCCTCCTTTGTAATTTGTATATGCTTTCTTTTTGTGTCTACAGAAAATCTTAAAACTTGAGAATCAGAATAAAGAATTACAAGAACAGAAAGAGACCTTTGAAATAAAGCTCCAAGAAAAAAATGAGGAAATGAAAGGTATAATAACTTGAAGGAGTTTTAAATGAGTTATAAAGTAGGGTGAAGTTCTAAAGTCAAGTTTTCAGCAAAGATAAATGACTTTTGCAATATAAATGCTGAATTTACAGTAAATTAAAAGATGGTCTTAGGCTTTTCTTACTTAGAATGGGCAGTGAAAATGCTTTTCATTTAATAATTGAATTAAATTTGTTCTTTCAGTAGCAAAAGCGCTCCTAATATGTTTCCTGTCTCATGCATATGCATTCCTTACAAATCTTGCTTTGTCTTTGGTTCCTTTAGTATACTGCTTTTAAGAATATAATTTCAAAGGATGCAGGCAGCACATGAGATCAGATATACTTTAGATGAATAACGTTTTGCTGTTTCAGAAACTTTTTATTCTATGAAAAATATACTGTAATAATTATTGCCACTTTAGAGTGTAATTGCAGCCTTAATATATGTTAAGGATTAGTTATTAAAACAAAAGCTTCTCATCGTAGCCATTCTGTTTTAATAAATGAACATAATTGCATTAAGTTTTTTGAAATATTGAAATATTTTTTGACAGAGAAAATGGATGACCTCACGAAGCAACTCTTCAATGATGTACAAAAAGAAGAAATTCAGAGAATGTATGGCATCTGCATTTAATTGCTTTGAAACAGCATTAATTTTTCTCTTTCCCTGCCTATCTTTCTCCTGCTATATATGTGTTGTGCATACATCACTTATGAATCTGTCATTGTTCTTGGACATTAATGCTAGTACTGAAGTACTTCATGTACGGTTGAGGAAAAGCACATGCTTGTTTGTGGGTCAGACACATACAGGAAATTATACTGTAGACTTGAGACTCTTACCGCTTTTGTAGTTTCCTGTCTTCATGTGTCTTTCTGAGAATTCAAGGGCAACCCTGATCGTAATGCTTTATTTGGAGATACTCTCAGAATTCAAGCAGGACTGGAAGAGCAGCTTATCGCCATACTAGTCAGAATTCTGTGAAGTGAATATTAAAGGACAGAAATGAAAGATTGAGCTTGAAGGAGTGGTTGTAAAGGACATTTGGTTAAAAATATAGTAGTAAAAAAATGGATTTTTTCCCTCTTGGTATTTCTTTTGCAGTATTAAAAATCTTATTTTTTAATAATAAATGGTTGTTGCTTTGCTGCATGCTTTTCTCAGGTATGTGTTTATTTCCAAGTAACTTTTTTTCCAGTATAAGACAGAGAACCGTAGGTACCAGATAAATGCTGTTCTCTGAAGTGTGAAGTGTGCAATTGGACACTGTTCCTGAGGGCTGGAAGCTGTGTGGTGTTTCAGCTCAGTCTGATTTTAGCTGCAAATAACTTCAGTGAGAGGACGACTTTGCTAGTTTTTCTTCTTTGCCTTTTAATTGTATTATGTTGGAAGACAGTCTGTTCCAGCAGGGACTAGTAGAAAATGGAAAGCTTCTTGGAATGTTTTACAGAGAAGGACACAGGACTTTCTGTTGCTGTGTCCTTCTTCCATGGTGACTGTTGCCATGAAAGTAGCAGAAAGCTGCTCAGGTAGGCCCTCAAAGAGTTAGAGTGGAAAAAACTTTAAGTGGAAAAAACTCAGTTTTGCCTTGAAATTCAGTCCCAATATCTGAATTAGATATAGGGAAATCTAAGGACATTCTCATCCCATTATCATCTGTTTTGTAGATTGAGCCTGAGGATGTAAAATAGCATTTTCAAGTAATTATGGTTCATTTAAATTTTCTCCAATTAAACATGTTCTTCAAATTTAAAAAAGAACAAACAAAAAAACCCAAAACAAACAAACAAATAAAACCCACAATCAACCAAACAAAAAAACAAAGCCTACTCATTCACTTATGAATGTAGGAAAATAAAACCACCTTTTCATTATCTTGTTTAGGATACTTGAGAAAAATTTCGAAAAACAGAAGCAGGACTATGAAAAGGAGGTTGAATTGCTCAAGGGAGAAATTAAGGTTCTGAAAGAAGAAAAAACTCAGTTACAACATCAAATTCAGCAAGAAATTGCCATTCAGGATGTCTTAAAAATGGAAGTAGGACAACTTACAAAACAAGCCCAGGTAAAGTATGACTCATTTCATTTTGGAGTCTTTGATAGATAAAGCAAGTAGAGAATGTGGGTGGTTTATTATAGCTTATTTTCACCATTTTTTTTTAATCTGCAGTGCATTTTTAGAAGTTGTAGTTAGTAAGCTGTATTTCATACATCACTAAATTGCATATGTATTACACAATATAAGTAAACTGTTGCTTGCAGAAATAAGTATATGTGTTGAAGACTAATTGTGCTTGAATATTTGTAAGTTTAAATGTGTGGATCTTTTTTTCTTCCTCTTTCCAAGAAAGTATTAGTTTCTCAGGGGCTTTTTCATAAATGTAGTTTATAAACTGAACCAGAAAGTAGTACCTTTTTTTCAAGTATCAGAGTCAGTTTTATGACACAAACATACATGTATTCATTGCGTCACTGTTCTGCTCTGATGCCTGAGAACCAGATGCTTTAAACACAATTTAAGCCTTTTACGATATCAACTCGTTCTTAATTATATTTATGATTTAACTGATGCTCAGCCCTTTTCATTCACTCTTTGTCTCAGTTTATAATTTTTTGTCTAATTCAGAAAATAACTGAGTTGCAAAAGGAAATTGAACTGCTGCAGACACAAAAATTGGATGTTGAAAAGCAGGCCCAGTCACAGAAACGAGAATTGAGGGGTAAGCTACATACTAGGCAATGCAGAGAACTTTCAAGTACAACGTGAACCAGGCGAGATAAAAATTATTTCTTCCATGTTAGCTTTGACAAAAATCCAGTCCTCTTTTCCATTCCATAGTGATTGCACTCTGTTCATACTTTTACTCGCGAGGGGCGGGGATGGGCGCGAAATCCAGCAGGTGACTTTTACCAAATGAAGAAATTCTCTTTTCAAGCATTTCTCCTTTGTGTTTAAAGATCAATAGTAATAACTTCAACTTAATTTTGAATTTAACTTGTAGCTTGTAGAGACCCAAGAATAGAGAAACAATACATTATCTAGCTTGCATTCATACTGTCTTTACCCTTATGTCCCATAAATGTCAAGTACGCTTAAATAACTTGCTGAGTTGGGTTCTCTTTGGAAAAAGGTACTTAATTGAAAGAAGTGCTACTCTTCCACAGTTTGTTCAGTGCTAATGTCATAGAGCGAACCTGTATCTGCAGCATTTAATGGAGTAAACTAGCACTAGATGACAAATCGTATATACAACTGTAGCAGTTGTCCAGATTCAGAACAGAAAGATGTAACTTTGCATTGAAAGTTTGATGTATTTAGAAAAAAAACATTATTGGTGGTATAAATATTGAGTGCACCTTAGAAGTCCAGTAGTAGAACCAAGTGCCTCATCATATTCTTGTAGTAAATCAGATATATTTACTGAATACTAGGAATGAACTTTGTCTACTTAGGAAGTGGTTGGTTTGATTTTTATCATTAAACTTAATCTGAAATGTGTGGAGAGAGAATTATTCACATAAGAAACTTTTTTTCCTCCAGAAAAGATGTCAGAAGTTACAAAACAACTTCTTGAAAGTTACGATTTTGAAGATGTAAGAAGCAGGTAATTTTGTTCTGAGGTCTCTTTATAAAAGCTTAAGCAATGCATTTTGTTGACTTTCACACTAATGGTGCTGCCTTGTATTCTAGACTCTCTACAGAGGATTTGGAACATTTAAACGAGGATGGGGAACTGTGGTTTGCTTACGAGGGCTTGAAAAAAGCTACAAGGTTAGCTACAAAGTTCTCCAGATTTTCATAACTCAGCTGTATTCTAGAAAATAAACTGGAAAATCAGTGAGTAACTAATCTGACAGTGCAATGCTGAACATCTGTTTAAGAAATGAATAATTACTATATTATATTACTGTCTGAGCAGCATGAAATCAGTTTAACAAACTTTTACTCAGTGAGATAAGCATGTATGTATTGGTTAGGAAAATGTGTTTCTTCTGAGATACCATGCATAACTTTCAAATCCCTCAAGCACAGGTGATGTAATGGAATGTCTGCATGCTAATCACAGTACTTTGTTTTCACTTTGTTTTAAACTTGACCCATTGCATCGAGGTTATACTACATCTGCCATGTTCTTTCTCACTTTTTTTTAACAGGGTATTGGAAACTCATTTCCAGTCTCAGAAAGAAATATATGAAAAGGAGATTGAATGTTTGAACTTTAAAGTTGAACATCTTAGCCAAGATATTAATCACCTACAAAAATTATTTCGAGAGGAAAATGACATAAATGATGGTATTCGACTTGAAGTTAGTAGGCTAACTTCAGAAAACCTGGTAAGATCAAGGTGTCGTAAAGCAAAGTATGTTTTTGTTAATTAGCGATACAACCCAAATGCGTTTGTGGCTCAAAACACTAAAAATCATGCGGTCATGTTCTTGAAATCTCAAGGCTCAAACAGATAGAGCCATGTAAGATTGTGCATCCATACAGATTGTTTCACTGCATGCTGGGGTGGTGTGTTAGGAGGTGGACACATTTGTTTCACTGCATGCTGGGGTGGTGTGTTAGGAGGTGGACACATTTATTGTCTGAGTGTACAACTTGTTGGGGCAACTTCACAGAGGCTTTTACACTTTTCTTTTGTGTAAACCTGAATTTAGATTTGATTGTAATCACAGAACAGCAATCATTTTACAAACTCCAACTTGCCATGTAGTGCACACATAAGCTCTGGCTTCTGTTGTTGATAAATAGGGAAACAGTGAGAGTCTTTAGAATGCGTTTGAAGCCTTGTATGCTTATGTGGCTGAATATTCAGATGTTTTTTAAAGATTTTTGAACTTCAAAATGTTACCAGGATGTCCATTACTGAGCTCATACAAATAATTTGGTTATGCTTTTTGCAGTTTCTCAACAATGCAAGGAGCTTTTGAGTGGTATAATAATTTCTACAGATATGCAGCTTTATACTGGAAGTCTTGAAGAAACAAGTATTTATTTAGAGGGTTTATTTAGACAGAATTTTAACTGCAAAATGTGTTAGAGCTTTAGCAGTGACCAGATAGTTAGCTTACCATACCTTTTTTTAATACCTACTTAATTTAAACTTTTCCTCTGATAATGTGAAAAAAATAGATATTTTTTCATCAGGATATATATTTTTCTGATGAAACACTTCTGGTATTTTGGATTTAATGAGAAACAGCTTTGTGATATTATAACTATCTATGGGTCAGTATTACTGCAGTGCACTGGGTATGTCTAGGATGGAGTTAAATTTCTCTGCAGCAATCCATATGATGCAGCATTTTGGGTTTATGGGTAAAAGTGGTGATAACAAGACAGTGTTTTGGCTCTTGCTGAACTGAGCTTGCAGGGTGTCATGGCTTTCTCTTTTTTTTTTTTCTACGCTGCCCCACCTCAGCAAGGTAAGCCGGGGGTGAGAAAGGAGTTGGGAGGGCATGCAGCTGGGCCAGCTGACACAGGCTGACCAAAAGGATATCCTCTACCATATAATATCACACTCAGCTATAAAAACTGAGGTAGAGGAAGAAGAAAGCTATTTCTGTCTCTCAGGCTGACAAGTTCTGTGATTTGATAGTGAAAACTCAAGACGCCTCTGAGTTTTACGGTGGCTACAGATATTTGCAGTTCTGCGGCTCTCCCCAGCAGAGGGCAGCGAAGCAAATCAGATCGCTAACAAATGGCAGGCAAGATCTGAGTCTTAATTATTAGTATTGTGTAAAACCTGTGTAATCCAAGGAAGTGCTATTATTCCAGAAGATACTATATGCCATATATATTTTCTGCTGAGTGAACGATAACCAAAGAAATATTTTTAAAACTAAGTTACTAATATTGAAAATATAAGGAAAAGTTACTTACACTGTTATTTTTTAAAAATGTTTTTATATCATACTCAGTTTTTTCCAGTGTTAACTAAGCTAGAGAAATGAAAGCCACAGTATTACTGCCTTTAAGCTAGAACAGAAGAATGGTAGTACTGTGCCTATCCAAACATTTTGTTAGCTCAATATTTCATATTTAAGAATGGCCAGCAGCAGATGCCTCCAGAAGAGTTGTACAAGTCAGGCAAGCAGGTAACAGTACTCACACAATCTCTTCCCCGTCTTTGACTATTTGTAGCTGAAGATCTTTGTGCCATAGGAACTAGTGCAGACATTTGAAAAGAAGGAATGAGCTGAAATATGCAAATCTCCTTTTTCTCTAAAAGGTGATCCCAGATCTTAAACAACAAGTTTCTGAACTTGAAAGTCAAAAATTAGATCTCGAAAAACGTCTTCAAGAACAGACTGTAAAGTTGAAAGGTAAAGTACCAATGTGGTCCCTAGTCTTTCATTTTCTTAAAATGAATGTGATTAATTCCCTATATTTGATTTTTTAAAAGCTTTAGCAATATTATGTGATAACTTCATTGTCTTATTGTTTGCTTTCTTGCTAGTAAACTATAAGAGACGTGATGAAACAATGTGCAGTATAGTTTGTATCTCTGTTATTAAAGAATAAAATATATGCAAGTATGTGTACTTTTATCTCTTTTTACCTTTTATAGGTCATTCATTCTTATGGTTTGAATGTCTGCAAGCGTATTCAATAGGGCTCTGCTAAGAATATGTATAATGGAGTATGGCCTTTGAAAACAAACATAAAAAGGATAGATGTCTTGGAACTTAAGGCATGCTTTCTGAGGTGACCAGAGGGTGTTGAAATATTGAGAGTGGGAGACAGAGGGAAAAGTTCTTGCTAAATTTGCTTATTTGAAAGTTCTCAATTTAGGAAAGCATACTTTGCTGAGGATTCTAACTACAGTGTCTTCCTAAGCAACCAATTAAAAATTTGCAAGTAGTTTTACTGCTAACTGCAAGAAGTTCCTAGTGTCAAAATTCCTCATCCCATATCATCTTCTACGTGGTGTGGATGTTTCTCTGATTCATTATCTGACATGTCATTCAATTTTGTTAGATGGAAAAAAATTACAAGTCTAAGAAAAGATTTACTGAATACTGGTACAGAACTGTAAGCAAATATGATTTTGTTGTTTTTCTTTGTTTGTTTGTTTGTTTTTTCTAATTATTACTGAAAAAAATGAAAGAGATGCCTTATCGGCTACATTATGAGCTAGAAGGGAATAGAACACAAAGACGGTAAATATGATTTTCTCTTTTTTTAATATAAGAAATGTAGTTGCTATAAGCTGCGTTAACTAAGTCACTTAAACTTCTTAAAGTACCACATTCAATGTAAGATTTTTCTTAAAGCCTTATGTACAGTTAATAAGTAATGGACAAGTATAATGCAATTATGCTTTAACAAAAGAAGAATAAAAGTTGACGCTTCTTATCTGTTTGTAGAATTTATGAGGCCCAGAATGAAGTAGATGAAAAAGAGGGACTGAAAGTCACAACCCAAGAAATTGAGGGGCTGAGCAATGGTCTGGTGCAGGATGAAATCCAGGATAAAGTACAAAGCAAGATAAAGCAAGAGACAAGTAGACTTGCTGTGGAAAACATGGTGAGGAAACTTAATTATCGTTAGGAAGCTATACCTGAAAATCAGGATAAAAAGGGAAAAAAAAAAACAACACATAATTCCATGGTATGGACGGGATGTTTTCTCAATTCATTGGGGGAGAAAAAAGATACAACGTTTTTTTATTTCTTCCGTCAAATATAAGTAAAAGCACATCATAGTGCTCTTTAATTGTGGCAATAACATGTAGCAGAAGACAGTTTTTGTAATTGTGGTTGCTCTGAACTCATTATTACAGGATCTTGAAGAAAAACTAGACATGAAAGATAGAATAATAAAAAAATTGGAGGATCAGATCAAAACACTTACCAAGACCATTGAAAAATGTAAGATATTGTTGTGATTTATCTATTTAATTAGCTTTGTTTACTGTGTGTTTGGAGGAAAGTATATTGAAAAAGAAAGTAAATATAGGGTTTGGGGTGGGGTTAGAAATTTAAAACCTCATAAAAAATTGCAAGGGAAACTATCAACAGAAATTACATAAAAGTCCTTTCCTGTAATTTTATTTCCAAGCTAAATAATAGGCCCATATGGGACCTAAATCATACGATAAATATTAAGCTAAAGGCAAAATATTCTCTCTACAAAAATTAATACATGCCCTCACACGCATTGTCTATGAGCCAACAAAATGTTTTGTATCAGGTGAATAACTGCTACCATTAGCCTTCAAGTGGCAGATGGTTCCCGGTGCAAAGGTTGTACAAAGCTCTTATATAGCAGGTAATTCTTCACTATAGAATGCTCTTAAAAACATTGCAGGGGTGACTAATGCAGAGATGTATTGTTGCTGTTTGTCTTACTAATGTAATGAGTAATAAATACTAAAGTAATTCCACTGAATCCAGTGAAACTATTCACATGAATAAGATAAATGTTACTTAATTATAATGCTTGGAACCATAAACTAAGAACATTACTTTGAACAGAGTCTTTATTCTGTTTATTACAGAGAAAACTGCTTTTCTTCAATAGTTTTAACATGAACACTAGCTTAGCTGTTTACGTGCAAGTAACAGTGCTTTTGTGTTTGGCAGCGGAAGCTCATGTGACAGCTTTGTCCAAAGAGTACATTGGAATGATGGAGTACAAAAAAGAGGATGAAGAAAGGATCATTCAAAATCTGATCCTTGGTATTTTAGTAAAACTTAAAATTTTATTAGTAGTCAATAATATTCATTGTAGAACACTAGAAAAACTACAAGGCACCATATTTCACTTATGATCCAATTTCCTCTTATTCCTGCTCCCACCAATACAACTTGGAGGCTCTATATTGCTCTTTTTCTACTGCCAGACATTTTAAGTACAGAATTGCTTTATCCATGTAAAAATAATTTGTTTCACTCTACATAATGCTGACTCTTACTCTCTTTCTTACTATCTATTCACTTATAAAGCTGTAAATCTCAAGAGTATAGCAGGGATTTGAATTCACTTTCTTCCTGGTCATCTACTAAGTGTAAGTCACTGGGCTTATGTCCATGTGTGATAAGTTGCTCTCCTGTTTGTCCTTCCTATATCACTCACTCCACTGAAAGGAACTGTACTTTCACGTTTTTCATGCAGAGGAATTTTGTTCTTCCAGTTACTTTACAATATCAATCTTACCGACAAAACAGCTTTTATTAATAGTAAACTCAACCAATTTTCCATGTACATTAGTACCCTTATTCTGCTTTGAAACAAAATATTCTTTTTTTTCTCACCTACTTCAGCCTTGTCAAAGTTTATATCTTTGTGAACAAAGGTGTGTCATTAAGCAGTGCCAGAATTTGGTGGAGCCTCCAGTGGATAGTTAAATGCACATTGCTTTTTGAAGTTGTCCTGTCTGTCATAGCGCCTGCTGGACCTTAGAATTTGCTACAATAATCTCTTACTTCTCTGGAAAAATTAATACTCTTATATGAACAATATTGTTACAGAAGTTTCCAGAAACAAGCAATTTATCAGTGAATCAATTATACAGAGTGACTGGTCACTGAAGAAATGAACCCCATAGTGCTTGTCCTTTTCATAATAATGTATTGAATCATTGATTTATTTATATTTTTATCCAATAAGCCTGATGTCTCTCCTCCATGCAGATTTAAAGCCACGTGGAGTTGTAGTTAATATGATACCTGGCCTTCCAGCTCACATCCTGTTCATGTGTGTGAGGTATGCAGATTATCTGAATGATGCTGACATGCTGAAATCTTTCATGAATGTAACCATTGATGGTATTAAACAAGTTGTTAAGGTAGGAATTATGTTTGGCCGTACTGTACTGTTTGATTTTTTTCATGTAAAGGTTATGAGATGCCTACATAGTACCCAGGGAATGCCAGCACTCTTCATTTGTTAGTATTTCTATACTGGAATAATAATCATTAGTCACACTCTTTCTGAAGTTCTTAGCAGTATCCCTGTAAAGCCTCCAGGTTAAGGTTCTACTGTGCTGAACACAGAATGCAAAGAGTGCATTAACATAAATTACTTTTATCTGAAGAGCTTATATTTTACATTTTACAATGACTAGCTAATAAGCTGAAATGCACCTCTGCTTTCAGCACTGATGAAATTCAGGTGGGCAGAAATGAAGGTTAGTATGTCTGGCAGCAGGCAGTTATTGGTATTTTAAGAGCTTTTTACACTGCTGTTCTACTAGTGTCATGAGGTTTTTTGACATGTCATTGGTACTGCAGCATTAGTACACAAATTATTGTTATGTTGCCAGAGAGTTTACAAAATCAAGCTATAAATAGGAATTGTTAGCTGAGTTTGTTATGTAGATGAGACAACAGGCTATGTGAATGCTTTATTATGGATTTATAGTGCAGTAAAACACCAGAAAAGTTTTGTATCACGCACGGGAACAGATATGGTTTATGCAATTGTATTTATTATATAGAGCACGCCTATAGTTGGTTCACAAGCAAACTTATACCACAGTTTATTCATTGCAGAAGTTTGTACTAGCTAACAAAACTGAAACTTACACAGTTAGAATTGTGTTTATACCTGGTGCAGTTTTGTTTGTGTACACAGGTGGTATTGACACTTTTTTTCAGGAAGACCTCCAGTACACTAGGATGCTATGAATATAAATGTGTAAAACTGTTTGCTTTGGGCTAATTTAGTTAGCCAGTCTGTCATACAAGAAGACTTAATCAGTGTTTACCAAATAAAAGAGAGAGATCTTTGCTATAGGTATATTAGGCTGAAAAGACAGCATGATTTTTTCAGCCAGAACGTTATAGATGCTGTATGCTCCTTCTGCTATAGATAAGCTCTATTATACTAATTCTGTAATGGTCTTAAGTTTAGTTATTAAACTAACTTAATGAGACAATAGCATTATAAGATTGCTTTATTTATCATTTCAGGAACATTCAGAAGACTTTGAGATGTTGTCCTTTTGGCTTTCCAATACATATTACTTTCTGAACTGTTTGAAGCAGTACAGCGGGGAAGAGGTAAGACTGATTTACTGAAATAATTTCATTACCTTTAATAGACTTTAATTTGAATTAAAATTAGTGGTAATAGATAATTATTCACCAGCTGACCATTATTCCTTCCAGATATTTACATACATTACTCTGTAGTGGTATTATAATAAGATAGTATAGAACTAATGGATCTAGTGAATTCAAGAAAATATTGAAGTGCTAAAGTAGGATAAGGGCATGACATGGAAACTGCTACTTAATTTGAACTCTTCCACGAGTTTAATGTGAGATGAGCTTCCAATATCCCGCTATGTGTGTATATATATATAAAAACAGTTTTACTATTTTAGAATTGTGACTATTCAAATGCCTACTGCTGCCAAAAAATAAACACTACAAGAAAGAAGCGAAGCAATAAAATGCCCATAATTTTCTTTATTTCAGTTGCTTATTTAGGCTAAGTTTATCCTGAGATGCAAAATTCTTTAAATTCTTTTAAATTGAAAACTCTTACTATATTTTTTGTTAGGTCTTATAAACTTAGGTAGACTGAAGTGAAATTGTATAAACACATAAAAATACAGTCTTCAGGACTGAAGCAAAGAGAAACTATAAAGCCTTGGAATCACAGTAAATGTGTACTGTCGAAACAGGACTCCCTCGTGTGGTTATATTGGTAACTTCTAAAGAGCAGTGGAGTAATGAAGCCATTTACACTTAGTAACAATCTTTTATAATTTAGTTGCAACAGTAGTGCAGGGTCTGAATGTAGAATTTAGAGGTTTAATCTCTGTTTCTAATCAATATTCAAGATGTCACACAGGTTAGGATTCTGCATAGACTTTTTTTTTTCCTGATGAAGAGTCCAAAAATGAGATCCCTTTGCAGCAATAAAAAGTAGTTTGTTTATTTGTTTGACATTACAGTTTAAACAACTGTGTTTGGGCACATTTTTGGGGGCGGGGGAAGGATGGTGGGGACAGGGGACAGGCAGGCAGAAGGAGTGCTTTCTGTTAGGTATCTAGGAACTGCTCCATATTTCTTTGAAATCTGTGCATGTCTTTCCTTTGGCTTTAGTGGGCTTTAGGAACAGAGTAAACATCAACATAAACTGGAAAATTAAGTACTGGAAGCATCCATTGACATTAGCTGTAGCTTTTACTCATTGTGAGACCGTGTTCAGCCAGAGATGCAATGAGTTACTCCAACGCATTCATTACATTGTAGTAACAATTTATAATTATAATGTTATCTTATTTCTAATATATTTAAAACTTACTCTTAGGAATTTATGAAGTCTAACACTCCACGTCAGAATATGAACTGTTTGAAGCATTTTGATCTCTCAGAATACAGACAGATTCTTAGTGATTTGGCCATTCTTATTTATCACCAATTCATTATTGTAATGGAGAACAACATTCAGCCTATGATTGGTAAGACAGCAGCAATCCAAACACACTTAAGCATAGCTTGTGAAGTATATGAATAAAGCTTATACGTGGAGGCAAAGGGTGGGACAGACTTCTTTCTCCTCTTGATTTTTATGGATGTGTACCTGCATGTGTGTTTCTGCACATATGAATTGCACTGAGTGGTATATCCCTACAGTGTTTGGGAAGACTTTTTCCTCACAACATTTCCTGGTGTGGGATAATGTTTTGAAACCAATCAGCATTCTACAAAAAGAAAATGCTTTTAAAAATATGTGTGCTCCAGAAGCCTTTGTCAGTATCTTATTTTTCTTGTATCCTCTAAATTTTCAAGTAAGTTTTGTTCAATAATTAAGTTAATGTAACTGAAAGGAGCCTTAGGAGTTTTGGTCTTATCAGTTATTTTCTGTTGTATTTCAGTACCAGGCATGCTGGAATATGAAAGTCTTCAGGGAATTTCTGGCTTGAAACCTACAGGGTTCCGTAAACGTTCTTCTAGTATAGATGACACAGATACCTACACAATGACCTCTATCCTGCAACAGCTCAGCTATTTTTATAGTACTATGTGCCAGAATGGCTTGGACTTTGAGCTTCTAAAGCAGGCAGTGAAGCAGCTTTTCTTTCTGATTGGATCTATGACCCTCAATAGTCTCTTCCTCCGCAAGGACATGTGCTCATGTAGAAAAGGAATGCAGATAAGGTAATGCCAGTAAAGTTTTAACAAGCTTAAGAATGAATTTCTAACACTTGTGTGTAACATCCTTTTTCTCTAAGTCACTGAATATTCTGTAACTGTTCTCCTTGAAGTCGACAGTTGTTTTTTACTCTCTTTGAAACAAGTAGATCTTAGCGTTTTGGACTGAGCTTTCTCAACATAACATATTACAAATTGTTCTTTCCATAGAAACACTAACGGAGGAAAAGACAGAGCAAATTAGTCTGGAGTTTCAAGTCAGACATATTTAGTATTCTTTCCATGCTAGTTCACTCATGATATGATGAATATTTTTTATTTTCTTACAGTAGTAAACAGGTGCAGCACCCCATGGCTGGCAGAGAGACAAAAGCTGACTTGCATTTTTCATGCTCTGTGGCAAGAAAGGGACTGTGACAGAGCCTTTGAGGGTGTAGATCGAGCATCATCTGTCTTGTTATAAGCATCAAGAGAGTGTGGTCCTAACTGTTTTGCAGGAGATGTGGTTCATTTGTTCTCCATTAGACAGTCTGCAGATTAAGATGAAAGAAAATCAGTAAAATCTTGACCCATCTGGGAATATTACTAGAAGCAAGCTGCTTTAACCTTTAGGTTGTCAGTCGTAAAACCAGCCCTGCTTTATAATGTTCAAAGATTGTTCTCATTTCCTGTACAAGCTCAGTTGTAAAATAATATTTTAAAGACATATAGTGCTACAGTGTAAAAGGCAATGCCAGTATATATTAGTTATTTTCTGTAAGCAACAGCTAAACTAAGTTGCTTTCTATTAGCCAAGCTTTAAGAAATAAAAAATTTGAGGGATTAAACTTACAAATCTAAAATCATGTTTTTTAACTTAAAATGTATGAATTCGAACACTGTATTAGAGGAGCATTCCTTCTTTAGATATATTTGATGTAACTTGCTTGTTGGGGGAAAACCTGACATTTCTGTTGTCCATTTATGCTTTAACCCAGATGTAATATCAGCTATTTGGAAGAATGGCTTAAGGACAAGAATCTTCAAAGCAGCAGTGCCAAAGAAACTTTGGAGCCTCTATCTCAAGCAGCCTGGCTCCTTCAGGTCAAAAAGATCACAGATGATGATGCCAAGGAAATATGTGAACACTGCACTTCTCTTTCTACTGTGCAGGTAATGAGCCATCTGTTCTCTTCTGGCAGCACTGATAGCAAAATCTTGACTATCTAAAACAATTTGTTGCAAAGAGCTATTGGCCTTTCATTTGATAAAAATAGCATTCCTCAGCATTCCACATGCATACTTGTTAAATAGAATTTTTAACTCCTTCTTTCTGATTGTTAGCA
This sequence comes from Chloroceryle amazona, assembly GCA_027560015.1. NCBI lineage: Eukaryota > Metazoa > Chordata > Aves > Coraciiformes > Cerylidae > Chloroceryle > Chloroceryle amazona. Next base: position 65,892 of record JANHFX010008408.1, read on the forward strand.
TTTTAGCTCCTCCTGTGGTGAATACTTGTCCACTTTTTTCTATCCCACAATGTATTTTCTTACTTTGTCACAGGTTCTTTGTATTGTTTTCCTTAATCTATTCAGCTTTTTTTACATCTCCTTGATCTTGCTGACACCTCTCAAAATGAGTCATAGCCATCATCATATATATAGCAACTCATTAGGTGATCAGTCAAAATTCTCACCTTATTGTGAAGCTCTTTACAGAAACTTTAATTAAATGTCAATAAAGTTGTCATATTAATGCTTTCTTCTTTTTGCTTTCTCACTCTTTTTGACATATTATAATATTTTGTAATTTGAACAGATAGTTAAGATCCTGAATTCGTACACTCCAATAGATGATTTTGAGAAAAGAGTGACTCCATCGTTTGTTCGTAAAGTCCAGGTGAGAGCTACAACTATGATATCTCATATTCAAGTTATACGATACTTCATACATGCAATTTTTGATGCTATGTAGCTATATTTAATCTTTGCATCATACTATTACTTAGTTGCTCAGCTTCTAGACATTTGGAATTGATCAAAACAAGTTTCCTTAACATCACATGAAAGCAAGATTTGCAATGGGAAGCAAACAGTGTACTAGTTTTGCTTTGATTCTTAATACAATATTTTCTTACCCTTTCTGTTATAATTTCAGGCTATGCTAAACAGTCGTGAGGATGTTCCACAGTTGATGCTCGATACCAAGTACCTCTTTCAAGTGACATTTCCTTTCATCCCATCTCCACATGCCTTGGAAATGATACAAGTCCCCAGTAGCTTCAGACTTGGCTTTCTCACAAGGGTTTAATAAAACCCACTGCATTGGTATTTCCTCAGAGACTATATAAAGATAGGCAGATTTTCAAGGTTCATTTCTTCAGCTGGTGGATAGCATGGCAGCTTGCAGTGAAGTAAACTGTTAAAAACTTGTTGTTGAATCACGACTTTAAAAGTAAGAATAATTGCAGATTGTGATATCCTTCTCCCTTTTCTTACTCTTGTCCCTTCATTACAATGATGACTTTATATCAGCTAACCATACAGCTTTTTGGCCCAAAACTGACAAGTTTGCATTGGTATCCTGTCAGCACCAGTCCGAGAGGAAGACTGCCATGTGATAAATGTTGTTACTTTACAGTTTTACTTGCCTTCTTGCCTTCTCTTCCGGTACCAAGATTTTTTTATTTATATATATGTATATATATATATGGGTTTTTTTGCCTAAGGTAATTCTGTTCATTGCCTTGATGTGCTGGATCTATTTTACAGTTGATTTCACCCTTCTGTACTTCTTCTATGTTTTATTCCTTTCATAAAAGAAATCTTTTGTAACAGTTCCTCCAGAAGACTGTAGTTGTAGGGAAGGGAAGGTCCTTCAACAAATGTTTTTTTAAAAAAATTCAATATAAATAGCCACATTGAAACAGGGAAACTGAGATCTATCTAAGAGAGTTGTTGTTAACAAACACACATTGTCTTTTTGTAGGCTTGGCTGTCATGGCTTACTGAGCATTGCAGCTCAGGCACACTTGACAGCTCTTCAGCCAGGGTAAGGACTCGAGTCCTTCTGAATACAGATTTCAGTTTTGTTCTCTTCAGTGACAAGTCTGGATTTTCACATCAGTCATTACAATAGAAAAGTCAGATATAAAATTCCTGTCATGATACAGGTTTGAATTACAAGCTCATTTCTCTAAGAAAAAGGAGTCATCTCCTGGTTTGGTTCCACCTCTAATGCACTTCATTTCATTATATATGCTGAGTATGCACACATCTGCATAATGTTTCTCTCTTTCATTTCTTTCTGATTCCCCTCCTCTATTCCAGTCACTGAGTAGGAGAGAATGCAGCTACTGTGGTCTGGTCTTACTGATAAATCAAGCTCTATTCCTTACGTTTCATCTTTATTCATTTAATTCCAGTTGCAGGATCCTTAGAAGCAGAAGTAGTCCTCTTTTTGCTTTGTTCATCCCTCTCCCTGTAGTCAGAATTCAACGGACAGCAACTTTATTTAGTACCGGATGACAGGATCACAGGATGTCAGGGGTTGGAAGGGACCTTGGAGATCTTCGAGTCCAACCCCCCTCTGCCAGAGCAGGATCATATAATCCAGCACAGGTCACAAAGGAACACAGGCAAGCAGGTTTTGAAAATCTCCAGAGAAGGAGACTCCACAACCTGTCTGGGGAACCCGTTCCAGTGCTCTGTGACCCTTACAGTAAAGAAGTTCCTCCTCATGTTAAGGTGAAACCTACTGTGCTCCAGCTTGTATCCATTCCCCCTTGTCTTATCACAGGGAATGAGTGAGAAGAGGATGTCCCTTTCCTCTTGACACTTAGCCCTCATATATTTATAAATATTTATCAAATCCCCTCCCAGTCTTCTCTTCTCCAGACTAAAGAGCCCCAGGTGTC
>JANHFX010008408.1:68417-79424 GCA_027560015.1 Chloroceryle amazona
TGCATCCTCAGTTATCAAGACTGCTGCCTCATTCAGCAGTGGCCCCACACTTTCCCTATTCTTCCTCTTACCACTTATGTATTTGAAGAAACTCTTCTTATTCTCTTTTACTTCATTCACCAATTTCAATTCTAGGAGGGCTTTGGCCTTCCTTGTTTCCTTCCTACATGCCCTGACTACCTCTCTACAATTCTCCCAACTGACAAGTCTTTTTTTCCATGAGCTGTATACTTCTCTCTTCTTTGAAATCTCCAGAAGCTCCCTGCTCATCCATGCAGGTCTCCTAGCATGCCTTCCCAATTTTTTCCTCAATGGAATACATCTATCCTGGGCCTGAAGGAAGTGGTAGATGTATAGTGGATCCTGTTAGGACAGTTGAAGAAACAGCATTCACCTCACCACAGTGATGATTGTCCTTAGAAATTCCTCAGTTAATAATGCTAGTTTTCTAGCTACTCTATTAGACATTAGAATAGTTATTAAAATCAATTACTAAAGATTTGAAATTTCAGGGATTTTAATTAAATTTGTTAATTTAAATATTACAGGAAGGAAAAATTGATATGATTTTTCTTTATTACACAGTGTTACTACTGCTTGTTTAATTTCACAGAACAATCTGTAAATATAAAGAAGGGATTCCGTGAACCATTCTTGCTATTTAGTGTTCCTGGTGTTTCCTATGCACAGTGAAATACTTATGGTGATATCCACAGAGATATATTCCAGATATAGAAAGGAAAAATTTTGTGGTTTGTTCAATAACAATAAAATCTGTACAAAGTATGACAGACATGTAAGTAGACTACTGTTTTATTTTGTTAAATAAAGTAGCTTTTTAATCAATTTGTAGTGCTCTGAGTGATGCAATAGTTATGTTTTCAGTAGGGGACCATTTGAAAGAAGTTAACTTGGAAATTAGTGAATACTGTATTGCATCATAAACATTTGTTTAATGGTCCAGTTGCTTTCTTCTAACATTGTGTATTTTTCTGTCAGAATGGTATGCTGTCCTTTGCTCCTCTTGAATTTCTGTAAATATTCTAATGCAAGCAAGTTTTGTTGCTGTAATTGGTACGTGACCTTTTTTTACAGTTACTGAAACTGTATGTCTGTTACCTGGGATAGTATGAGTAAAATCACAGCCTGCTCTTACATCTACATCCCATAGAAGCTTCAGAAGGCATGTACGTCTTTATGACAAAAATTCTTGATCAGGGAAAATTGTTCTCAAAATCTGATGCAACTTTACTTTGAGAGGTTTGCATGAAGTATGCTGTTAATGCTGTGTATGCAGACAACAATATACATATTTTAAAGTTCAAAATTATCAGTATCTACTGTATGCTTTCAGAAACTTATCTTGCTTTTGCTGACATTAATGCCTTCAATCAGTGTGTAGGTACAAAAATATATTTGTTTTTGTAATTCTTCTAAGCATAAAGAGCAGTTTTAGTGAAGGTAGATACATGAAAGAGACATTGAGGTTGACTTTCTTAGAATGATAGTAAAGGAGAAAACTATTTAATTCAAATGGGAAAATGTCCAAATATGTTCCTTATTGCAATGGGAAGGGACTGAAATGGCTTATGGAGAAATGTGTAAGATGCTTTTGGCATTGTTGCATGTGTTTAGATATGTGACTCCCGCAGTTCCTGGGAATAGGAATCAGCAGCATAGGTGGTCCCTTTCAGCCCTGTGTTCCCATAATATTCTAAGAAAAAAAAATCAGGACAGGTTACTTCTACCCAAGTAGAACAATTTTTTATTTTCCTCATTTTGTCTCAGCTCCTCTTGACTATCAAATGCAAATATCCAATGGCGTGATTTCAGTGTCTTCAGTAGTGTCTCAACAGTAGATATGACCTTCATCAATTTATATATTTTTCAGAAATGTTTTCATAAATTTCCCCATATTTTCTTCAAAAAAGAGTAACATTTGTTAATGTTATTGATTTTAAATTTATTGGTTTAAAACAGGTGAATAGTAAAAGCATATCCAAGGGAAAACCAGCATGGACACTAATCAATTTGTTCGGCTTTGAAATTGAATTAAAAGTATGAGATAAACTTAACATTGATAGTGCTATTTATCAGAATGACAACTTCAGAGTTGGAAAATCAGTCATCAGTCACCTCCCCAGTTTGTTTAAACTTTAACATTTGGAAACTACAGAAATTAACACTAGATACAGCTTGCCTAATAGTTCGTGTTCTTTATTTTATATTCTGAAAAAGGGCAGTTAAATTAAAGCCTTTAAACTATAATTGTCAGTATATAACCGACCTGAGGTGATACAACTGAAGAAGCTGAGCTTTAAATACCCTTTAAGTAGACTTAATGGGAAGGTTGCTGTTCTGCATTAGCAGTTGCATACAGCTTATTTACTCTTCTTAAGAATCTCCAGGTTCTTGCTGTTTGATAAGGTGGGTAATTTTGGATATTTATCAACAAGATTCATTGTACAGAATTTCTATGTAACTAGTGTATTTCTGAATGTTCCACCATGCTACCATTTTTAAATTTCTACTGTAAGTTAAAAAACTTATCGAGTTTAAAATTTCAGGCTATAGCCCTTTTTGATTTAAATAGTTTATATGTTTATAAAGTTGTATAAAAATCCCATCATTATCACAGTCTCAGATATAATACTGCTTTTTAATTATTTTTAATTATTCAGTAGTGTTGTTTTAATTTTTGTAATGTAACATAATCTCATCTGAACTAAAATACTGATAGCACATATGATTCACCCTGTATGTTACTCCAGCAAATTCTCACACTTGATCAAAGAATAATTCTGTTCACAGTATTTATTGCAAGCCTAGTGGATCCTTGTCTAAAGTCTCTAGATCTATTAAGATACTTAATTCAAATAATATGGCATTTTTCTCTGTAATACCTTAATTTTACACTTCTGGAGTGAAAGCTTCCCTTCCAAAGTCTAGCTGTCCTAGTCTCTTGAGGCTTCATACCAAGTATATACCTCTATGATTATATCACCTCAGTGGAAATCACTGTTTCTAAGAGCCTCAGAATAACAGGTTATTCAGTTGTAAGTGTCCAATTTTAAGTAGCAGAACTGAGCCCTGGTGGTGGAGTTACTTTAAAGCTGTGAGTAATTGTAGCACAGAGAAGCTCCCTGAAAGGATGGCAGCTTGTTGTCTCAGGCTCATTGTTTGCAAAATAATGCATTAAAAATTTCAGGATATATTCATTGCTTTTCATCAAATGGAATATAAACCTCCTTAATTATGCATACAGGGGGCTTGTGTGTGGTTTTTGGTGTTGTTTCCTTTTAGTATTAACTTCCTTTTAGTCAGGTATTTAGGTGTTCTTTGTTCTTGTAGGTATGGTTGGACTTGGTGATCTACAAGATCCTTTCCAGCCACAATTATTCTGTGATTGTGTGACTACATGTAGCTGATGGAAAGCTCCATACAAATTTCAGATTAATACGCTGTAGCTCCTTTCAGAACAGATTGTTTCCCACATGTTTTGGGATGAAGTTAAGCATCTCCTGGAGACAACAGCAGAGCTTTTACTGATTTTTAGTGTGGGCAAGATTTTGGAGTTTATCATCTCATTTTTCAAGTAGTCCATTCAAAATACTTTAGGAGTAAGCAGCAGGATGCAGCCAGGTGCATAGAAAAAAAGTTTGGTTTGTATTTTGTATGATGTCCAGGAAAACAAATTCTAAAACCTGCATAGCTCATTGAACTTATTTTGCTCCATTAGTCTTTCTTGCAATAGTTTTTTCTGATTATTAATCAAATTTGTTGTTTATGTACATGTCTAAATAATGTTCAGCTTTCAGTTTAGAAGTGGGGAAAGGTCCTATTTTCCCTATGAAAAATGTACAGAGAAAAATGACACTACAGTATTGTTTCTTTTTATGGCTCTCAAGTAGTTTTTAATTCTCTGTTGATGATAGTGTTTTGATCCTAGACATGCCTGACTTGAGAACGAAGTGGGTTTGTAATGATCGAGCTTTCAATGTTCTTGAAGCATCAATTTGTGCAGAAGCAGCACATTGTTCATAATATTTTCGTACATGCTGACTGAATCCTAGGTCATATTTTTAACTTTAAAAATAATGCATAATATAGACTATTTAATAATGCAGTGGAAAACCAATGCATATTGATCAGTGCAGATTTCTCACAAATGCAGCTGTTGTTACACATATCTGGTTACTGTCTGCTGAGAGGAGTTAAGTAAAACAAGTAATCTTCTGCATGTTGTGAATCAGTGTGCAGAGTGCGCATTATAACTGCATGTAATCGGTGCACATTATAACACAATATATATTTTACATGGTATTTTTCTTCAAAAAAACATAATCTACAGAGCATGTGATTGTCTTTCATAGTGACCATTCATCAAGATCAAGAGATTAGTCACAGAGTGAGATTATCCAGACTACAGATGTCTATATACAGTCTAAGCTGCATTACCTAGCAGAGTAGGGAAGCTTTGCACTGGACTGCACTACCTCCTTCTTTTTTGTCTTTCAGCCCTCTTGAACCACAAAGATGTGTGACCAGACCTTTTTAGCGGTTGTATTTGGTCCATGTGACAAGTGCTCCAAAGAGAAGCCCCTTAGGGCTGTTTACATCAAAGCAGAACAACTCAGCTACTGCTCACTATGTGTGGAAATGGTACGTTACTGATTTTAGCAGCCAAAATGTGGAAATGCTGAAAATAACAGGGCTTGGGTGTATTCACGGTCTATCGTGTTGGATTTTTCTGGACAGAAAATAAGCATTGCCAAGCCTATGGACTGCCAAACAACTCTGCACACACCTGGTGTTTCCATGAATTTGCAACAAAGCTGGCCCTGGGGTTCAAGGATACTTTTTATGATTCTTGTTTGGTAAATGGCCACAAGATTTTTCCCCTAGGGTACCACATTCCTCAGCTGTAAAAATGTTATGTGCCTGTCTGAACTCTGCTCTGAGGTGTATGTGTGCAAGTCTGCTTCATCTACATGCTTTGAGTGTTTCCCATTACCTTTAACAGAACTTAAGAAAAACTAGTGCAATAAACACATTTGCTAGTGAATAGGGGATATGAAGTTCAGCTAGTCTGTCTCAGTAAAAAAGAGACAGCAGTGAAGTGCTGGCAGAACTCCTTTGTGACCCACATTTCATACTAAGAACATGTCTCATATTCCGTGTGCAGTACGTGGGTGAGAGCTGGAAGTAGCTACAATAAGGATAAGGTGGGAAAATGTTGCACAGCAGTGGAGTGTCTTGTGTCACCCTGTGTGTGCATCAAGGACAGAAGGTGGTAATGGGGGAGATTAGCAAACCTACTAGCCTGACCAGCAGGTTTTGCTAGAATACCTGCATGAAGAAGTGATGATGTTGGAGGCTTTCTAATCTCCAGTAATCACTGTTGAGGTGATACCCCACTCTCCTGGTAGGGAGAACTGTTCTAGAGAGATCTAGAAGGACTTTTTTTATGAAATACAAAAGTCATGAACCTATGCAGCTACTGAAGAGCTGGTTTCCAAAACTCCTTTTGTAAACCTAAGAATCAGGGCCTGATTATTCTCCAACTTGAAGTAGTTCTATTTTATCTTCCTGAACCACTGTGTATTATCAGTTGGAGAAGACATCCTTCACTGTTTCCTCCCCAGAACTGGTCTCTACCACAACTGATTGGGGTTCAATAGTTTGTTGTATGTGAGTGTCAGAAACAAATGAACTTTGCAGGAATGCTAAAAGGTTTAACTAGCTGTGTTTACAAAACAGTTTTACTGGCAGATGAGAGCACTGATTTGTCTGTTGTAGGTGGTGTGTTGTGTACATTTCACTGGCTGACACAGCACTTTCTCATGCATTACATTGTTTAGGAGGAATTGTAGATGTAATAACTGGAAGACAAAAGACAGTCCCTTCCCAGTTTATTTGCAGCTTTGTTCAGGTCCTTCTTGCCCAACAGCCTATAAATAGATATTTATCCAGTAAATTTTTACATGACTTGATAAATGTATGCTGGAATTGCAGGAAAATGGATGGTTTTTACTTACAGTTCCTGAAACTTTCTCATTATTATTATTCTCATTACCAAAGTTAGACTCTTACCATCTGAAACAGCTGCTAGGTGGAAGCAGATTGAGACTTCAGGAAGAATTATATCCGTACCAAACAGCCTGTTAGGCTTCCTATTAGCACTGCAAGCAAGGATCTTGGTCTTTCTGGTAGATCTGGTTTTAGTTTGCTGCTTCATATTTATTTTGTAAAAGATTTAAAACCAAATATTCAGTACACAGATTGCTCTTTGAACTAGCACTGAAATACATACAGGTAGGGAAATTGTATCCTTTTTGCAACTGATTTTTCAGAGCTGTGGGTATGCTTTGGCTTATATGAAAATACACAGTATATCCTTGCCACACTTCTGCACATGTTTGTGGATGCATGCGCATAATGTGGTGTATAATTAGCTGAACATTTTGCAACTTCCTGATTTTCACATGTAACTCCTAATTTCAGTCCAGCAGATGCAACATGCATTTTCACCAGTCAGTCTTTGTGATTTTCCCAAAACCATCATATGCTGATGAATAACAGAAATTGCTGATTCCCAGTGTTGAGACCATCCTACTTCAATTGTTTGCCTTTTAGACAAAATAATCTTTTCCCTCTGGGATTTTGCCTGCTTTGGAGATTAATTCTAATAGGTAGAAACTGAATCAGTGTTTGCTGGTTTAGTCTCCCTGCAGAAGTGTTAGTAAATTAGCTCACAACTTTAATTTACCAACTGATCTCTTTTTGAGTGAAAATTTATTTTAAAGGCCTAGCTTTTGAGATAGGCAATGACATGCTGTTAGAACCTTCATTTTTCCCAGTGTCATTGATAGAACAGCACCAACTTTATTCCATGCATCCCCAACGCTAGAATCTGTTGTGTTTGCCATGAGTGGAAGGTAGGCAGTAATGACTGGGTTTGCCACAGTTGTTGGTGATTAGTATTTCTGTAGCAGCTCCATATAATAAGGCCCTGTAGAAAGCTGACTACTTTCAGAGTGGTTACCTCAAGATATATGAAGCCAAGCTCCATCGGGAAGTCAGAGAAAAAAAGCTGTCTTATAAGAGAGCTTGTTTGGGGCAACTTGGAAGCTCACTGATATTGAGACTACAGCAGCCAGTTTGGAAGTGGTCAGCTTTCTAAGGAAAGCCGGTGGTCAGTATGACACCACAGCAACAAATAGTTTTATGTGCCAGTTGTTACTGTAGTTAATGGATCATAACATTACAAAGTGGAGTTCAGTTATTTGTTACTGCTTTTCCATATATTCTTCATACCATACCTCCTGTGCAGGATACCTTTACAACCTGTTGTCCTGTGTTGACGTGTTTCGAATTTCATTTGAAAGCAGAGATCAGACTAAGGGAACTTATATTTTATCCACTGCTGCTGACTGACCCACCATTTCAGATTAAGCACACCTTTAGCATAGTGAATTCTAATACGGTGTTAACAAATTATTTACTACATAATTTTTTTTTAAGCAATTGCTAATACATTGCTATTAGTATGGTTAGATTTATGGAAAGGGGGAAACAAAAAGCCTTGATTGTTTACTAAATGGTAAAATTTTTCTTTTTTAGTTGACCTAGTACTATGTTATCCTCTAAATTAATCCAACTCCAGTTCATTTTATTTAAAGCTCCCAAGTGGCCTTACTCTAAACTATGTTTTTTGCATGGTTAGACAGTGACTTTCTGGGTACTCAAGCAGGTTGGTCAAATAAGCTACATACTTTTTACTTGAATTAATGAAATATGTTCTATGTGTCACATGCACCTATAGCTCGCTGTGTTTGACAGAGGCTTCTCTTTCACCCTGTGGCTCTGCTTATCCCTGTCATCTTAGAACTAGTGTCAGTCTGAACATGTATGGTTCCCAAAGACTTTCACCTTCCATGCTGTTGTTTGTAGACTTTTTAACCTCGTTCCCCCAGGCAGTGAGACTGTTCATATAAGTAAGGCAAGAAAACCTCAGTTTTTCACTGTCAGAACTGTGGCAGCCATCTGATGCAGAGGTGTTATCTAAACCAAATTCCTTAGAGCTGATGGGTTACTACCAAGGCAAAGAAATTTCCTATATTTTTGTTGGATTTAATTTCTGGGCCCCTTCACGCTTAGCAGATGTCATAGATTAAAATCCTTCCAAAATGAAATTTCTTCTTCAGAATCTTCCCCTGCCACTTTCCCAGGACACAGCTGTATTACTGAGTTTAATATAAGTAGGTTTAATTTTTCAGACATGAAGATAACACACTAGAAGCTTCCTGTGTCTTTCCTGCTAAAAGATGGTGGGTTTTTTTCTTTTGGTACCACTTCAGAAATACGGAATTTTTATTTCCTTAGCACTGTCAGTGTGCTGGAAGGCATTTCTAGTGTGCTTTTACCCTGAGGGGCTTTGAAGGATATTCCCATATCCAGCAATACATGAACTCCATAGATTAAACTGTCTACTTTTGTCATGCTGAATGTAACTGGATCAATTCAGTTTGAGGTTCAAAATCAAGGTCAGGGTTGCCTACATGGCCATCAGGCTGGTGGGGTTAGGTTGTACAACTTTCAGGGGATGATGAGAAGACTGGAAATACATCCACTGCATTTGACTCTCCAGCAAAGTAACCCAGCTCCTGCCTGCAGATCCATTAACTTAAGAGATCTTGAGTACAGGGCCAGACCAGGGCCTGAATTCAGCCTCCCATGACAGTCAGGATCTCATCAGCTCTCTGCTTGTGCATCCTGGTTGTCCAGTGTCACAGCTGCTAATCCCAGTGTGGGAAAGGATTTATGTTTTCTCACACTGTGTCCAGGAAGTGCCCAGAGTCTAAACAACAGCTGCAAACATGTATTTTCTTGTCTCTTTTTCCAATCTTGGCACATCTCCAGATTGAACAATAGTCATTGGATTGTCTATTTTATGGCTAAAGGGAAACAATAGGAGTCAATATGATAAAAGTTATTCCATGTAGGTCAAGGACAATGACTGTAATAAGAAGAGGACGTTTTCAAGGAGGTCCCCTTCCAGGGAATAAAAAGCCACATGGCCCAGTGCCACAATTCTTTCTCTGGAAGCATCAGCTGCTCCAATAGCCAGCACACACTCCCAATCTGCATCTGAGCAGAGCCCACAGAGCCATGGAGCTGTGTCCTGGGCTCACACCAACACCAAACTGGAGGGTTTTTTAGGGTTTTGGTCCCTTTCAAGGGTTGAGAAGGCCACTGACCCTAAAGTGCTTATCAGTGTGCAGGTGAAAGTGGTAGCTTGTTGGAGGGAAGGGGGAGGAGGAAGAGAATCCCTATTAACACAAAATTAAAAAATGAGAAATTCAAAGCATAATGAACATACTCATAATGAACAGTATCGTTCACACCACTGTATCTGTCCTGCTGGTACAGGAGCTTGGCCAGAGACCATCTAAGGTGACATCTCCTTATTCCCCCCTACCCATAGGAGTATAAGGGAAGGACAGAGCTATGCTGGGGTTTGCTAAACCTGGACAGGCTTTGTCTTCCAAGTCTGATATTTTAAAATGCCTTTGAGGTGACCAATGACTTTTTTCTCTTTCCCCCACAGTGTGCAACTGCAGGTACAAACAAGTTTGGGTACAATGCAGAAATACCCTTTTGCATGCATTTCTGGAGAAATGAAGCCTTTGGGCTGTGAAAATGGCTTGGGATGTATAGCAAATATCTTCTGGTGGAAGGCTGTTGGTAGGAGGAGGCTGGTCACAGATGCTTGCCTGGAGGCCAGCGGAGATGCCGAGTCTGCTGTGCTGCCTCTGTGCGGGGCCGGGCAAGGACTCCTGGGACTCCTGGGTGTTTTTCCCGCATGGTGTCTGGTCAGGTGCTGGCTGCACACAGGGCTGGAGGAGCATACAGTCCGGCCCTGGACGTCAGCATGGGGTGGGGGAGGGAGCCCGGGCCGGCTCCGGCGCCGTTGCTGAGGCAGCAGGAGCCTCAGCAGCATCCCTGAGAGCCAGGCAAGCAAACTCCTCCTCCCTCCCGCTCTCATCTCGTCTCTCTCCCTGCTTCCTTTGCAAAGATGGCAACCGAGGGGCTGCACGAGAATGAGACCTTGGCATCGCTGAAGAACGAGGCCGAGAGCCTGAAGGGCAAGCTGGAGGAGGAGCGGGCCAAGCTGCACGACGTGGAGCGTGAGTGGGGCCGGACGCGATGCCGCGGCAGGGAGGGAGGAAACGCGGGAGCCGCTCGGCCGCTACCGCGGGCCGGGCCTCTTCGGCTACACGGGGAAACGCGCGGCTGCCGCCCCAAGGGGAGAGTAGCGAGAAGGTGGGTCCGCTGCCCGGGCTGCAGGGAGAGTGGCTCCCGTGTACACCTCTGGGGTCATGACAGTCGGTGGTCGCGGGCGGCTGAAGCTCAGCACGGCGGGCCCGCGCTCAGCCGCGTCGCCCAGACAATGCGCGGCTCCTTGCCGGGATAAAGAAGCAGATGGGGAGCGCAGGCGACGCAGCCTCCCTGGGCCCCGCGACGCCCCGAAGCCCCTCGGCCGGCCAGCACCGCCGCGGCTGCGGAGGGTTTTGGCCTGGCTCGGTTGCCCGCACGTCATCTTAGTGGCAGAAACAAAGATTAAACCTTGCTTTGTGGAAGTTAACGGGAATTTCCGTTAACGAGGCCAGAATTTCACCCGAGGTGGAAGGGCTTAAAAGGAGCGTTGTTTCCAAAATTATCTCCTTATTACCCCCTTCCACCGAGGAAGCAACTTGCAGGGGTCCAGTGTTGATTCAGAGGTGCGAGGTGAGTCAATGCTCCAGCTGTCAATGCAGAACTGACCGTTATCAGCTGCAGTTTTCAAGATCCATGGTTAACAGAATAGAAATGACAAGGACCGATTTTAACCCTGCCTCACTCCACCCCCCCTGCCCCCCCGTTCATTACAGACACCCCCCTCCCCTCTACAATACCCACACAATTATCTATTGCTTTTACCAATGTGTTGTTTTTTTTTGTGTG
>JANHFX010008410.1:0-25561 GCA_027560015.1 Chloroceryle amazona
GGCGGGGGGCGCAGGGGGGGGGGGGGGGGCAGGGGGGGGGGGAGCGGGGGGTCCAAGGCTCGGGGAGCCGGGTGGGCCGGGGCCGGTACCGGCAGCTGCCGGTACCGCTTGTGCCCGGCGTCGGAACTCGCCCCGCCCCCGACGGCGACGGGCACTTAAGGGCTGCGGGCGGCCAAGGGGCGCTCCCGGCGGCGGCGGCGACGACGCTGCCTCGGGCGCGCTCCCGCTGCTGCCCAACCCCGAGGGGCTGCTCAACCCTGGGGGCTGCCCACCCGCGGGGCTGCCGGGAGGTAGGAGGCGAGGGGGGCTCAGTCCCAGCAGTTTGCCGGCTGCGCAGCCGGGCAGCAGCAGCAGCAGCAGTCGCGAGTGGGCGGAATACCTGTGGCTCCGGCGTGCCCGCTTTCTGATCTCGCACAGAAACTGAGAGGCTGCAGGCGCTCTTTTCTTTAAAGCCGGCTCGTTTTCTGTTGGTGTTGGGGTTTTTTTGGGTTTGGGTTTTTTTTTTTCTGCATGGGAAGTTTTTGCCTGCAGAAATGTCCTGAGAGTAGAGGTGGGAGCTAAAGTGTCAAGTAAGAATGGGCTTCTGAATAAGGGAGCGTCTGAAATACAAGTTAGTGCTTCACTTGGAGAGTTCACTGCTGGTTAGGTTAAAGCTTTCAACCATTGAATTATGACAGGAGAATGCTTGGAAGATGTTAGGACATTGTTTTGAAACTAAATGCCTAACAGTGAGAAGAAAAATGGATTGTGATTATCATCTCAGAACATTCCAGTTTGAGTATTTCACTTTTTTTTGACTGTGGTTGGGCTGATAAATACTTTCATTTTAGGAGTGTGTTGCAAAACCATTTCTTTATATACATGGTTTCACTGCCAGAATGTTTTGTTTGGTTTCTCTGGTTATATGGACACCAGCAGTATCTATTGTATACATGAGTTTGTGTATTGTATATGTACAGAGACTGTAAAGGTGCTTTATGCTATAGCTGCATTGCATAATGCATGCAGATAATGATTTTACCCTGCGAGTGATGCACTTAAAATGTAATCCCATATCCTATTGCTCAGAAAACTGGAAAATGAGATTTGTACCGCTGACTAATATAACGGAATTTCTTCTTCAAACATCATCCGAACAGTAGCGTGCCTCTTACACTGTGTGTATATTTGTTTTTAATCTTGCAGATGCCTTTTGATTGCGAGATTGCTGAAATGTTCTGAGGGCTGCTTCTCCTTTCCTAACCATGAACAGTTCAAAATCACCAGGGCTGGCTGGATTTGGCATCTTGAAAAACACAACCTGCCACACGGAGAAGAAGATTTCCGTTTTCTTTTCAATCATCTTCATGACGGTGGGAATTCTGTCCAACAGCCTTGCAATAGCAATTCTCATGAAGGCGTATCAGAGATTTAGGCAGAAATCAAAAGCCTCCTTTTTGCTTCTTGCTAGTGGTCTGGTCGTCACAGATCTCTTCGGCCACCTCATCAACGGAGCCATCGCGGTGTTTGTGTATGCATCGGATAAAGACTGGATTCGGTTTAACCAGTACAACATTCTTTGCAGTGTTTTTGGCATCTGCATGGTTTTCTTTGGTTTGTGCCCACTCTTCCTGGGCAGTGTGATGGCTGTCGAACGGTGCATTGGAGTCACTAAACCAATATTTCACTCGACGAAAATGACTTCTAAACATGTGAAAATGATGTTGACTATGGTATGTCTGTTTGCTGTTCTTATAGCTTTGCTGCCTATTCTTAGGTTTAGAGCCTATCAGATTCAAGCATCGAGGACCTGGTGCTTCTATAAAACAGAACATGTTGAGGACTGGGAAGACAGATTTTATCTCTTACTTTTTTCTTGCCTTGGGTTACTGGCCCTTGCTATTTCATTCTGGTGCAATGCTGTGACAGGAATTACCCTCTTAAGAGTCAAATTTAAAAGTCAACAAAGACAAGGCAGATCTCATCATTTTGAAATGATCATTCAGCTCTTGGCTATAATGTGTGTTTCTTGCATTTGCTGGAGTCCATTCCTGGTAAGAGCCTAATGTGTTTGCCAATTTTTAATGCACATCACTGTATAAAAGTTATACTTTTTTTTATCTCCAGGTTTTAAGGTGCTTTAGCTGTGATCACAGCTCCATTACTCTTCAATGGATGAATTTTACAGCGTATTGCCCATAATGTATGTACCTATTCATGTATTCATCAAAAAGGGTAATTATTCTCCACTTCTGATCATAAGCAAAGCACACGGACTACGCTAAATGTATCAGGAGTGGGAGGACTGTATTTCTCGTGCCATTAAGCAGACAGTGGTACCAGAACGGTGGCTAGAATAAATCAGAGCAAATATTGAGCTTGTCCAAGAATTAGTGAAACCTTGGAGTGGCGAGTCTGTTTAGTCTGTACTGCGGTTCACATCGCTTTTTATTTATGGCAGCCTCTTTGTTGTTATTATTACAGTTTACTGCTACTTGTGAGCGGTGTTGTGGACGATAACGCTTAAGAATGTAAAAATCCCTCGCTCCGTTAGCAGGGTGTTAAGGGCTTTGCTTTAGGGAGAGGCGTGTTAAAAGAACAGTGGTTGGCAGTGGGTTAAAATAAAAATTTGCTTTAGACGTAAGGAAGCTGGGTTTGTAATCTGGGCAGATGACTAGCAAAGCTGAGCTTTCTCAGCTGCCCTGGCTGTAAATTAGCACTGCTGGCTGGTGACTTTCTGCCCCGCTTCCACAGCAGTCAGTATTGCTCACGTTGGTGGGTGCTCTTGGCAGTGGAAGCAGGATTATGGTATGGGAACTGAACTGACAGCGCCCGTTGTACGGTGGCATTATGAGGCTGATATTAACTAAGAGTTTTTCCTGCCTGAAGAGAGGGTAAGTCACAAATGATATGAAAACTTAATTTGTTAGCTAGAAACAAAGTCCTGTAGTTTTCCATTGATAGGGATGAGGAGCAATTTTGGTTTGAGCTTACAAATAGAGAAATTTAAATCTGAGATCTGAAACAAATCCAGCTAGATCTCGGTGGCTCACTGCCTTTGGTATAGTAAGGAGTTGCCTGAATGAGTTCTAAGTTATGTACTGATACTAGCCTAGCTGCAGCAGTTGGCTCTATCTGGCAGGTAGCAATTAATCTGGTATCACAGAAAATCTCTGCATCACTGAAGTGCACAAGAACTCTTTCACTTTTGTTCAGGACAGAGAATTTTTCTAGACTTGCTCTGCAGCATAGTTCAAATTCATGCTGGCTTTTGTCAATGTCATGGATGTAGCATATAGAGCATAAACAAAGTCGTCACAGCAGGACAGCGAGGTTTTGTAGTGAGCTTCCTTCCAGTTCCTTCCAGACACCTCCTGAAGTTTGGCTGGGGCAAGCCACGGAATGGCTTTCAAGAAAAAGCAACTCAAATGATATCTTTAATTTTCATGGAAAAACAGTCTATCATCCTCTGGTGACATTTGTTTTCAGATAAAATAACTCTTAAAGGTTGGAACTATGTAGTTATTTAAAAGAGCTATGGACTTTTAAAATAGACTTGAATATATAAAGCAATAATATATTTAATATACTTTTAAAATACAATTATAATTTTGGAGATACTTCACTTATTCAGCATACGAAGGAACACTAAACTGCAACTACTGGGTTTCTTTTTCAGTGTCGGTAATTTTGTTTTGCTGGTCCATTTTTGTTAATGATAAAAACCATTTTTTTTAATTATGGTTCAATTATGGTTTTTTAATTGGAATCTCAGCACGACTTTTGTTGCTGTTGTCGTATTTAACTTCATCTAAGTTGTGGCTGACAATGAATTATTATTCCAGCAGCAATTTTCTTTTTTTTTTCTGAGCCTTTTTAGAGTTTGATGTTTTCATCAGCTGGTGATACAGAGCAGTAAGAGATTTCTTGCTTAACTTTGCACTTGGTAGCTCTCAGGACTGCGTTGCAGAGGGAGGTGATACCCCGACAGTTCTGGTTCCTTGGGTGGCAAATCTGCTGGTGCTCTCTGTGCATGCCAGGCTTGCAGTGCTTTGCTTCTGGATCACTTTTGAAGTGAGATGAACCAAACTATCACCACAATTAGCCTGGCAATACAGCAAATAGTTCTGAGATGTGGACAAATTTCTGTGAGAAATGAAAAGTTAAAAAAACCAAACACAACAAACCAAAACTAGTGTGAGGTGGGATTTAGTTCTTCAAACTAAGTTTCAAGGTTGGGAGCAATCAGTGTTCCATCCAAAGAGTTCAACAGCCTGCAAAATGCAATAGGAGGGGGTGGTTGGTGGGTGTTACCTTTCTTAGCTGCTAGGGTTGTAGAGTTTACATCAAAGTCACTTCTCTGAATTGCCCAGTCTTTGTTTTGATAGCATTGTATTCCCTGAATGCAAACAGAATTGTAAGCGCAGTGTTAATTTAGCAAGCTTTATTGGACTGCAGTGGAGCATACAGAAGCAGTGGAATAAAACGATCCAAATCTACTTGTCTGATTTATCGGAAACCTCTCAGGGCTTTTTGGTTGTGAAATGGATGGCTTACATTCTCTAATAGAATCAGCATATTCCAAAACAAGTATTTCTTGAAATAAATACCAGCAGGTGTTCATAGGTGAAATTATTTGGCAAAGCTGCTAAATACAGGCTTGTTTTGCAATCATTTTCCTGTTTAATTTTTTTCTCAAGGCTAAATCTAGAAGTTGGTGTTGATCTTTGAATTGTGAATTTTACCCATGTTCTCTATCCCAGCGAGTATGCAGAACAAAATGTTACGTGAGGCTGAATTGCCTTGGTACAAAACAAAGCAATTAGAAACCCAACAAACCTTTGGAAGAGAAAGTGGAGGAAGGTGATGCAATTTATGCCACACGTGGTTGGCAGATACAAGAGTCTGGATTTATTTGGTGTGATTTTTCCATCCGATGGGGAGTTTGATTTGTGTTTTTTTTTCCTCTGGTTTTAATCTAGTCTGGTGTTGAATCAGTTGTCATATGCACATGGCTACCAAAATCAAGGCTATCCATTACTGTAATCTAGCTGCTGATTTATTTCACTGTTAAGACTTATTTTTTTCCCCCAAGTGGAGTTATATATTCAGTCACTGCCCTGTTCTAAAAATTACCTTTAGATGACGTCAGAGGCACAAGACCCTTGATCATCCTTCTTCTGGTGTGGCACTGAACTTGACTTCTGCACCTGCTCAGTGGTAGAGAACTTATTTTTGTGCCTTTGTATATGTGTGTAAATGTATCTAGATACATGCATGTATAACACTTAATATTATATATAATACTAGAATCAATCACCACCTCTATTTTAGGACTCCTGGAGATCTGGAGTGTTTTTCAGAAGCAGGGCTCATGTGGAGCTCTGACTGGGGCTGTTGGACAGGGACTTCCTTCTGATTTCTTTCATGAAGCTCCATCTCCTCTGTTCATCAAAAATGAGCAGCTTTATCAAGTTTTCTGCCACTTTGAGGGAATTTTTTCCTTAATGAAGTACCAGCATGAGCTGCACTCTCTGCTTCTTTCCTTCTGGGGAATGTTTATCTCCTTTTGAGGCACTGAGAGCAGGAGGGAATTCACCAAAAAAGCAACAAGTGAAATTCATGAGTTTTCTGACAATTGGTGTAGTCAATGACTTGCAGTGGCACGTACGTTTTGACAGTCCAAGTAATTTTGCTTCGTGATGGGTATTCCAGGAAAAGATGTTCTGAAGCTAGTACCATCCACTTCTCTGTGTAGTAAATCATCTTTTTTTTGTCCTTTTTAGAATCATAGCCCATTGCTAGGGATACGTGAATTTTGCTGGATGAATTTGGTCTCTAGGGGTTGGATTCTCAAAGCAAATAGCTGGGCTGAAGCATTTTGTAATAAGCATCTCTGATGAAATAGATTTGTTAAACAAAGCTGGGGTTTGGCTGTGACTTGGATGTCTAGCCTGTCATGAAACAGCTTGTTTTTGAAGATGTGTTTGTATGAGCAAATTGTGACTTCAGTGCCTCAAATTCTGTGGGGCTCAAGGGATAAACATATTTTAAATTCTGGTTTTGGAGTAGCAAAGTCAACTCCCTGTAATTATGGGCACTCAGGGGTTTATTTCAGAGTGAATTTATCTACAGGAACAAATCGTGATACAGAGAAACGTCTTAATATTTTTCATGTGTGGAGCATAGTCTTAGCCTGAGAAAAATACTTTTGCATTCAAATTCTTCGTGTTAAGATCTTTTTCCATGCAGTTATCTGATTACTTTCATTCCAGCTTTACCTCCCCTCTACTGAAAATAGCCACTTCTGGGTTGGTTATTTTTTAAAGGTCTCAGCTGTTTATTTAATATGATTAAATCAACTCTTACTCAGTTGCTTTTTTTACTGCCTAGATTAATTTCCAGAAGTCTCTTCCCATGTAATCTCTTCCCTTTCTAATTTGTTACTCTAACTGCGTCTCTGAACTTGCTCTGACAGCTTGTCCCCGGGTTGTCTTGTGCAACAAGGTTTGGTGGTTGGTTTTCATGCACCTCAGGCTTCATTTAGCTACAATTTGCTGTATCACTCCAACCTGGAAGCTGCTGGAGCTGGTCTCGAGTGGTCCTTTTGGGGAATATGCTGCTGGAGGAGATGAAAAGGGCACTGGTGCACTACCAGGGAGGCTCTTGGTGGAATAACTCTTAACCCAGCCTGGTTGCTTTAGGTATTTTGGGTGCTCAGAGTGTGTCTGTGCTGAAGGAGGTCAGTGGGTTGCAGGTTTTACTCTAACTAAATTTGAGGTCACGTAGTTGGGTACAGCTTAAGGTCCTTTGTTGTACAAAGCAAGCCTCTGTGCATCTCTTTTTAGCTCTTTGCATGCGTTGTCACGTCTAGATGTGCCCGGTGACACTTTGCCAGGAGTTCACACCTTGACGTGTGTCTCTCCATTCCTGTTTTCTGGATTCCTTAATAAGCTGACAGCTTAAACTTCTGTTAGGCTGCCTCCTGCTTGGATGTGTAATGGGTGGCGTGTAGATGAGCTGGTTGCTTTATTAATACTGTCTGTATGTCTTCATGTGTGGCTGGTGGTGTTGTCCCTGCAACAAAACAGGTACTGGAACATTTGCCTCTTCTCTCGTGCTCTCGTGACTGGGCATTTTCATAATCAGAAAGCACAGGTGAGGAGAAGCAGTCACGAGATGTCCCAAGCTGCAGGACCACACTTTGGCAGTGAGGCCCCTGTCACCAGGTACAGCAGAGCTGCTCCAGATCTCACAGGTGGCTGCTCTGCACAAATGTGTTCCCTTACACCAGCAAAACACCTGGTTAGTCCAAGCTGCAGCCTCCGTGTGCTCGTTGGGCCTGCACAGACATTGTCAACAAGGAGAATGAGCTTTTCTTTTGAAAAAGAATAATTTAGGCTTTCCATTTCCAGTTTCTGAAGGAATGTTAACAAGCTTAGTTAACCTTGCAGCTTTGTATGCTGCTGTAAAAGTTATTTTCACAGGGGAAAACCACTGCTTCACGATCCAGATTTGAGAGAAGGTGATGATAATGATGACATTTGTGTTGGCTTTTGTCACTGAAGTCTTGTCAGCTTGCTATAGAAGGTTTGTCTGTTGACCCTGTACTAAGAGGGGGTGTGTTGTCAGAGTGAAGATGTGATTCAGGTCGGGCCTGGGCTATGCTGCAGGCTGAGGGGCACAGGAGAGATGACCTGCTGTAGGACCTCCATGGGAATACCCCTTGGATGTTGGCATTGCTCTCTTGGGCTGGCTGCAAGCCCATCTCAGGAGCTCACTCCTGCCATAGCAATTGTAATAAGTGAACCAGTTTCGCGGGGAAAGGGAAAAAAGCCTTTTGCTAGCAGGCCTGTTAGATACACCTCTTCATCTCTAGTCCAAAGCATCAATATGATGATGGTTATTGTCAACTGTAGGTGGTTATTTCTCTTCCAGGCCTTGCTGTGTTGAGGAGGTCAGAGCAGGAGCAGCTGTTTGACTGGGTAATACGCTCCCTGAGTTCCTCAGAAAGAAAAAAATAATAAAAGACTCTCACAGGAGTTTGCTTGTCTTTCATGCTACCCCAGAAAAAGGGCTCACCCTCCTATCATGGCCTTCTAATTGCTTGTCAATTCCATTAGCACTGTGCAATTGCTACTCCTCCATGAGTTCCTCTGAATGAGCTTCTGATACACAAGGGGAAGTTGGTGAAATGTCAATGTCATTCCTGATATTATGGCCCCAAAATTATTTTGGAAGAAATAGCTGATTTTAGGGGTTAAGAGGAAAGAGAACACTCATTTGATGGAAGTTTTTGTTAACCTCAAGACAGAAGTGTCTTTTTAGCTTAGTTTCCTGGGGGATAAGGTTTAAGCAGAAACTCAGACAATTCAAGTGTGCTTTTGTTTTAATGTCACCATGAAACTATTCCATGGAAAGAAATTGCAGAGGTTTGCAGAGACATTAGCAAAGTTTATTTAATGTAATACATTTAAAAATTCAATCCTCCTATTCAGATGTGTTTCTGTGACTCCAGAAACCCTTGGATAAGATGTTAATGCCTTTTTCTAATGTTGATTTTAGAGATCTTTCTTCTATTTTGGATTCTTCAGAGGTAAGGCTGGCAAGTTTCCACCAGGTTACGTGAGAAATGGAATGTCATTTTGAGAGTATATCCACCTGAAGTGATACTGAATCTCAAAGGCGCTGTTCCAGTGTTCAAAATTGGTCTGTGGCTATTGTCATCTTTTAGTTTGTAGATATCTGATGGGCCTGAGCCTTTCTGAGAGATATGAATCATTAAAAAAAATGCTTTAAATGTGGGCCAGGATGTAATTTATCATGGGGTCCTTAGAAACTCTGTGTTAATTGTGGCTATATTTGTAATTCAAGTGTTTACCTCCCTCCCACAAAGTCAGGGAGCTGAATAGCTGAGATACTCTCTCAACAGGAAAGCAGTTCCAAAGAAGAGAAGGATGGTGCTCAGGAGATTGTCCTGCAGTAATGATAGGAGCCAGGGAAGGAAGAAGAGTTGAGATTGACAGATTGTCCTTGACCAGAGGCTTTTGAGGAAGCATAATTATAGTTCTTGCTATCTATGTTTACTCATGCTGTTTGGAAAAACTTAATCCTTTCTCTGGAAACTCAGTGCTATCAGAATTCAATCAGATTGTTTTGTTTTGGAGAGGAAAAAGTAGGGAAGGCAGGTTTCCAGCTGTATGAGAACGTTGCATTTTCACAACAGCATGGTCCTTTGTTTCTTTCAAAACTGCTCACTGCTTGATTTTTAAATGTATATTATATATATGGAATGAAACCATAAAGATCTAGCAGTTGAAACACAGTATTTTATTCCAAATAGATAGCAGGGGCTTTCACAGAAAAATTGTGAATTTTCTTTTTTCTTCCCCAATTTTTTTGCAGTTGCCATCTCAAAAAATCAAATTCTGAAAAATTTGGCCAAATAAATTTGCCATTTATAACCTCCCCTTATTTATTCAGTTGGCAAAGTTTTTGGATTCTGTGCCTGATAATAAAAAGTCAAGTCAATTTGACACACGTTCCGATGTTGTGTGATATAAGAGAATTCTTCCTATTTCCTAGATATTACACTTAGTTAGGCCTTTCTTGCTTGAAAAGATTGTACACTATGTAACCATTTTTGGACAATGTTATACACAGCATCACCACTTCTGGATGGTTATTTTAGGAAAGGTCTCTTTCCTCAGTATCTAAAGGCTTTAAATGGTAAACCTGTTGCTGAAAAGCCTCTGGGACAAACACACTCATGTGGAACAGCTCCAGAAAGTCTTTCATCCTCACCAGGTTTAACATGACAGGGTGTGATATACGTTCATATATTCTGTGAGGTGTTTATTAAGGTATTAATTTGTGATCTTGAGTTTTGCATGGTGATTATAAATGTTTTCTAGAAGTGACTTGTCTCGGTAGCTGTGTAGAGTAAGCTCATGTCTGAGCAAGCATGTTATTGGGATCCCCTTCTGGGAAATACACTGGTTGGATTTAAGCTTTTAGGACTTCATTTTTACACTGCAAGATTCAGAAGTTGCTGAATTGCAATGTGGATCCCAAGCTCCCTGTGGAAGGAAGGTGCCTGTTTGCTGTGGGTGCGCACGGGGCCAAGAGAACAGGAGCACGCTGAGGGTTCTGTGTATGTGCTTTAGGAAATGGTAATGGTCAGGTAGCAGAACGTGGCAGGAAAGGTTTACACCACGAGTTACAGTAAAGGTTTAGTAATTGGGACTCATTCTTTTGGATTCATTCTGTTGGCTGAGGTGAAACAGCCAAGTGGCTGAATGAACCCGAGCTGCGCTGATGTTAGAAACGAGTTCTCTACCATCAGGGTGGTGGAGCACGGGAACAGGTTGCCCAGGGAGGTGGTTGAGGCCCCAGCCCTGGAGATATTCAAGGTGAGGCTCGATGAGGCTCTGAGCACCCTGATCTGGTTGAGGATGGCCTTGCTCACTGCCAGGAGGTTGAACTAGATGACCTTCAGGGGTTCCTTCCAGCACAAACCATTCTATGATTCTATTCTCCGTGTTCATTGTAGGGAATACACTGTCTCCTGCTCTTACCTACTCCAGACAGAGCAGGGAGTGAAAAGCAGCTCATAAGCTCACTCTTAGGTCCTCTTTTTACTGAGCCATGTGAAGGCCTCATCCAGAGATGGGTGTCAGAGGGCAGGTTTGAATGGCACTGGAACTGTGTTTGTGCACAGTTTCCCAAAGAAGGCTGAAGATGAGTCTTTGTGTGAGGAATGTCCTGAAGTGAGGTTTTGAGGACAATTAGTTGCCAATACCAAGCTCACAGAAGCAAGATGTTACTTTGTCATTGGAGAACTTGTCATTGGAAAACAGAAGGTGAGGTAGGAAGGAGATGAGGTTCCATATAAGTGGTAGCAATTTGGTTTAGGATGTACACTTGATTAGTGAGTTGGAAATAAAATGTAATCCACTTTTCACCAGGAGTGCGTGTTTGCAGAAGTATTGAGAAATAAATCACTCCATGTCCAGCTGCACACTGGTCCCTTTTCACTTATTTGCCAACATTAAAGAACAAAAGTAATTGCAAATTCTATATTCCAACTTGGTAAATATATTGCTAATTCATTGGCCTTGATATTTCCAGTCATAGCTTCTTAGTGTGCTTCTCCAGAATGATGTACAGAATATGCCACGGGAAAAAAGGTGGGGTTTTTTTAAGAACTAAGATGGAAGGATCATATCACATCTTCCTTTGCCTTCAGCTGGATTTGCACATACTGCAGATCAGATAGCACCAACTCCTTAGGTGACTACGACTCCATCTCTAAAAACATTTGATTTTCTTCCGCTGTGTGTGTTGCATGCATGGTAAACATAAACATACATAAAATATAATTGCAAATGAATATAGTACTTTATTTTTTTCCTCCTTGTTTCCCCCCTAAACCCATATAATAATCACCACACTTTCTCAGATAAATACTAAATACTTGTTTATTTGCTTAGTTTGTGTTTCTCAGGATGGGCCTTATTATAGAGCATTAGAAATACTCTGTTGTTTTCTGGCCCCAAGAGGTCTGGCAGTTGTCCTGTAAAGTTTCTCTCAGCCTTGCTGGGTAAATAATATTTTAATTTTATCTGTAAAATGGATTTTTTTTTGTGCAAGAGGTTTCTGTTATCAGCCATGTTGTTAGGCAGCAGTACATTCCTTGCTATATGGAAGCAGGCTTTCTTGTAGCTGTAAAACAAGTGGCTCAGGAAGCAGGTTGTTGATTTGACTTTGTTGCAGACACCATGTCTTTTCATTATGGAGTAAGTCTTTTACTGCTTTCATTACTAAAATCCTCTCTATCCATTCTGCTTTCCATTCAAATGAGCTAATCAATTAAGCTCTGAGAGTTAATAACATTGCCAGCTACTTGAGCTGAAATATTTCTAAATTGGAGGGGTAGGAAAGGAAAAAGGAAAGGAGAAAAAAGGATTGTCAATTCCAGATAGAAATACTTGGCTTCTTTCAAAGAAACAAAGAGAGGTGACCTGGAATGCTTCATTCAAGCCCAACCTGAGTTTATGTTGCTGCAAACCAGATGTAAATAGATTGTGTCTAAGGGGAAAGCTGACAGAAAAAGAAAGCTGCACTTTCAGTTAATGTTCGTGAGCTTATGCACACGCACAAAAATCATCCTGTTTATGAGGCTTCATAATTGCCTTTCTGCCTTATACAGAGCGTGGTAATGCCAAAGGCAGTTACCACAAGATAAATTGTGAGTATACCCTTGTGGCACTTCACATTTTTTTTCAGTCATTTTGACACATTCTCGCATACCTAAAGCTCTCATTTCAAATGATGTTTCCAAATGTTTGCCCAGAATGCGCATTGCCATCTGTAAATATTTTGCATAAAGCTATAAATGGACAGCTGGTGAGAATGTCACACTCGACTCTAATGGCACAGCAGTGGAGTGCGATGGATTGTGAGCGCTCTGCAGACCCGAGCCTGTGTGAGGAGAACAGAAAGCTCAGAAGAACTGAAGAGCCTCAGTGAGGAGGGATTGTACAGTGAAGTCAGACAGAGCTGAGCTGCTGGGTAGCAAACACCCACAGAGCCTTGATTTAGTGTCACGTCTGCAGTGTCGGGGCACTGCCGTGCTTTCCTTGGTGTTCAGTTGATGTGAGATCGTGGAATGGTGGGGGCTGGAAGGGACATCTGGAGATCAGCGAGTCCAAGCCCCCTGCCAGAGCAGGGTCAGCCAGGGCAGCCCACACAGGAACAGATCCAGGTGGGGCTGGAAAGTCTCCAGAGCAGGAGACTCCACAACCTCTCTGGGCAGCCTGGGCCAGGCTCTGTCACCCTCACAGTAAAAAAGTTTTTCCTCATGTTGAGAAGAAACCTTCTATACTCAAGTTTATACCCATTATTCCTTGTCCTATTACTGGACACTACAGAAAAGAGATTGGCCCCTTCCCTTTGACACCCACCCCTCAGATATTTATAGACATTCATCAGATCCCCTCTCAGTCATCTCCTCTCAAAACTAATCATCCCCAGGTCCCTCAGCCATTCTTCATAGGGGGGATGCTCAAGTCCCTTAATCCTCCTCGTAGCCTCCACTGGACTCTCTCCAGTAGATCCCTGTCTCTCTTAAACTGGGGAGCCCAAAACTGGACACAGTATTCCAGGTGTGGTCTCACCGGGGCAGAGCAGAGGGGGAGGAGAACTTTTGCCATACCAGTTCAGAGGGGTGATTTGATGTACTACAAATTATCATCTTCTGTCAGCTCTTGCCTGTAGCAGACTGAGGCATCTTTGTAACAGGTATGAATACTGGAGGTTCCAAAACCACCTGGAAATTCAAAATGATGATGTATACTTTTGTTTGCATGGAGTGGGACATAACCAGTGGAATTCCACCTCGAGTCCTGTGTGGTTTGGGAGAAGGGGATATGCTCTCCTGGATTTGACATAGACATTGGTGACATAATGTAAGTACTCTGCAAATACTGAAAAAAACCCCATGGACTTTCTTCCATGGATGGAAACTCTCAGAAGAGGTTTGGGAGGGTCTACAAGGTTTCCTCAGGAAAGTGGAGCCTGAAGGCTGAGCTTCAGAGGAAGAGAATTTCTGGTATTTGTCTGCTCTGCTTCCAGTGATCTGCTGGTCACTGTGTCGAGTTCTTGAAGTCAAGGTTGGAACCTGGATTTAGCCAATGTGCTGAAATGCCATCAAAGTAGCATTGCAATTTGTCATAGTTCCTAACCAGCTGCAAAGGCTGCTTGTTTTGACTGGCTGCCCTTGAGCAGTAACAGGAATGTGACTAAGCACTACTGTCATTTATCCTATTAGTCGTTCCCACATAATTAAGATCCAATTGGAAGGGAACTTGAAGTCATACTGATTATATTTGGAAAGTGCTGTGAAACTTTGGAGCCTCTTTTTTTTTTGGTTTGTTGCACTGTTTTGAGTTTTGTCCCTAAGGGAAATGGCAATTCTCTGGTGCTGTCTGCCAGCTGCCAAATTCTAGAAGTCAAGAATTTCAAAATGTTTTAGAAACTTTTCCATGAGATTTTCTGGACCTTGCAAAAGTGAGCTTTGGTTTTAGTGAAACCTAAAACTGGCCAAAAAGGATGGAGGAGTTCGATGTGTTGTGTCACATACTTGCTTGACACAGATATGATTTCTCTGTATTTATTTTTAGGGACAGGGAATTCTCAGACCTCTTCTTAAACCATCAAGGACTAATATGAGTCAGAGTAACTATATTTTACCAGCTGGCAGCCTTGGCTTAAAAAGTCACATTTACAGTTCCACTGGTACAGTTACTTTTAAAGGAAATTTGAACTGTATTCGTTACATCGAGTGAAAATTTCACTTGTTCTGCAAACCAGGGAGACGTGCTACAGCTGTGTTCCTACAAGCATTGTAGAACTCAGCAAAATGCTACTTGCAGTTTTACATTTCTAAAGATGTTAGGAAAGGTCATGAGTGACGTGTAGTATTTAGCAGCTGGGGATTAATTTATTTTGAGTCCTGCTGCTGAATCTGTATGAATGGTAACGTGTCTGTCACTACCACTGCTCTGCCACAAGGTTTTCTAGGTTAAAATTGCTCATGCCTGGGGTTGGACTGAGGTTCTCTGGCTTAATCCAAACCTATATGAAAATCTCAACTTCTCAGAGCTTCAGGAAGTTGTGATATCATTTTATATTGGTTTCAGTGATACAAGAAAGGAAATATTTTTTACTTTCTGCATAACATTCACAAATAATACAAGTAGTATGGCTACAAAATTCTTACTTTATGAAACAAAATTTGTAGATAATATAGATTGTATTATTTCCAACGCAGGGATTCACAGCTGAATAGCATTTAGCTATGTACTTGAGCTCTACTTGCTCCTTCAGATATACTAATTTTTGTATGTCCAGTAGTCAGAATCTTCTGGATGAAGATTGTACAGGTATCAGAATCCATAAAAATAAATATCAAATGTCCTTGTTGTCCTGATTTACTTTATGTAAATCCATAGTCCAAACAGAGCTACTTTACGTTGAGCCATCAAACTGAACAGCAAATGAAGGGATTCGCTTAGAGGCAATTACTACTGAAGGGAAAAGAATCTCAGGTTTGTTAGGTGACTTGTGAGAAAACAATACAGTTCTACAAAATCTGGCTGGAGCTACTTTTCCTAGTTGGAAATATCCACTACTTTGTCTTCCGGGCATGAAAATTGCATTGGCTTTGGCATTTATTAACTTTGCAGAATGTGAGAGAAGAACAACAAATGGAATTTTGAACTACGTGGAGAAGCAGATTAGGAAGCTACATGTCTGTATTTAGTTCAGGTATTGTCAGAGAAGGATGTGGGTCTGTGAACTCTGCTGTGAAGTCATTTGCTGCCCAGTCCTACTTGCACGAGTCAGGAGGATTTTGTCTGAGTTTGACTTGTGATATTGGACCTCCAAGAAATAAAATGTAGGGCTGCCCGGAGGAAACAGCCCATGCAAAAGCCAAAGGGGTTGTCCACATTTGAATAGGCTGTTGATGTCACAGAGGAATGTGCCCAGAGGTTGTGGGGTGAAAACCAGATTTAGGGAACTCATTTGTAAGTGTCTGTGTTGGCTTGGTGCTCAGACATTCCTCCTCCTCCTCCTCACACTGGTTCTGCTGCTGCCATAGCTGTCCATACAGAAACACTTGATCAAATGCTTAATGAAGCAAGTCTTCTTTTATGCATTCACTCTGTTCAGCTGAGATGGGGTGCCCTGCAAGCTATAAATAGGGCTTTGGAATACAGAGAAGCATTTAAAAAGGAGGAAAATTGGTTCACTGGAATCTTGAGCAGTCGATGATGCTGCTCTCTTGAGCTGATCCTGCTCTGACAGCAGGGTTGGACTCAATGTCCTTTCGAGGTCCCTTCCAACCCCTAACATTCTGTGATTCTGAGTTTTCTCCATTCATGATTATATTTTAGTTTTGTGTTGTTTGTGGGGTTTTTTTGACAATGTCTCTTTGTGGAAGTACGACCCTCTGCACTCAGACAGACTGACCTACCTCTCGTTACTCAATAAATCAGTGTACTCAAAGCATCACCCCATTTTTTTAAAGTTAAATAACTTTATCACTTTCAAGGCTTTAGAACTGAAAGCCTTACAGCATTTCATCTTTCTACCAAAAAAAAGTCTGCGTGTGCTTTTAACATGAAAAATAGAAAGGGATAATTTACCATCCTCTGGCAGATTCCTGGCTTTGCACAGAGTCAGGGTTTATTCACGGGAACTCAGGTTACAAAACCTCACTGTCAGAAAGCCTGTAAAGGAGAGCTTTGCAAGGCAGGAGCCCCAGCAGTGTGTTTCACCAGGGCTGGTGTTTCAAAGCCTAGAGTTGCAGCTCTTGCACAGCAGAGAGGCCAGACACAACTTACTGGGCTGGTGGAGCTCTTAGGGTATCCTCTGCCAGAAGCTATTGAGTTAGACTGGAATCCTAATGCCTCCAAGCATGTGGAACTTGGCTCCAGCAGAGTTGTTGCTGGTGGAGGTCGGTCTGTGTGCAGCACCTTCACAGGAGAACGAAACCCTCTGTGTTTCCACTGGAAAGAGGAGGGATATCTGTGACCTTTGGCATCATGGCTTCAGTTTTCCTAGAAAAGTCTAAAACCTCTGGTCAATCTTGATGAAATCGAGGTGCTGTATTCTTTATGCAGACCTTTAGCGTGGAAAATGTGAAAAATTAAATACCTTTCATAAAAACATCCTAATCTGCCAGTGGCCTCTATCCTTGAAAAAAATCCATCCCTGGAACAGTCTTGGCATGCTTTTTAGCCTAAATTATGGGTAAGTTTTTATTCCTTGCTCAAATCCCTGGTTTTGGAGGGTATTTTCTGGCTGGTTGCCATCATCTCCTGCAGGTTCAGCCAAAGCAGTTCAGCAGACACACGTACGACCTATGTAAAACTCTTAGAGGATGTCTAGGGTGATAAATGTCACATGCCTGAAAGTACCCACTTTGCAACAGGGATGCAGTGATGCTGTGAAGATCTAAAGATTCGAGATGATGTTGAAATAATTTCACTCATGTACATGCTCTCTTGTTGTACGTTTTCGATGTATAATTTAACAGTGTTCCATTTTCAGGTGACAATGGCCAGAATTGGGATAAATGAGAGTCATTTGAAGGAGACCTGTGAAACAATACTTTTTGCTCTCCGAATGGCAACGTGGAATCAGATTTTAGATCCCTGGGTGTACATTCTCCTCCGGAAAGCCGTCCTTAGAAACCTGTACAAGATCACAAGGGGATGTTGTGGCGTGCACATCATAAACTTACACATGTGGGAACTCAGCTCCATCAAGAATTCTTTGAAGGTTGCAGCAATATCTGAGTCACCTGTAAGTTCCAAACAAACAAACCTACAGCCGCTCAGCTCTATGGGGCAATGAAGTTAAACAGTGTGAAGAGATGGTGGAGGCAACGTTCCTACAGGGGCAGAACCTTAAAATAAATTCCAAGGCTCAGTGGTTTGGCACTTGTTTTAAATTGTGAATGGTTTGCTCTTGTTGCTCTGACCAGTCTGGTACTGCTACGCCGAAAGATGCTCTTGAATGTTTTAACCCCCTTTAGAATACGTCCTTTCCAAAAATGATAGTAGAATGATAAATCATCCTGTATTTTTCCCTTCCAGGTACTGAAGTGTATAGTGAATATTCCTTAGAATACTCCCCACCAAATCCTTTACCTCAGCAGGTTTCTTAAGAGCACATTCAGGGATGAAAGTAATCTCCAGGGTGATTTTTAGAAGGGGTAGATTTTATCTACCAGTGCTAACCCCCAATCCTTTGCAGAGTTACTGCTTCCTAGTGTAAAGTGTCCTTTCCACAAGGATATTCTTTACTTCTAGGCACTGATTTTTCCACTTGGATATGTAAAAGACATTTTGCTTGTGACCAGCTTGTTAAATGATGTGGCTTGCTTGGTTGAGTGACTTGACCTCTTAATTCTTTACCGTTCCATGAATTTTTGGGAAAGGTGCAAACTTTAGGGGTTTTTTTACATCAGTATAAGCGTTGTTCCTTTCAAATCACTGACAAAACATGAGGTTCCCTGTGGGAACAAAGAAGCAGATAAGCTCACCTTGCTTACAGTTACATTTTCAGATCTACTGGTGAGTTTTTAGTCCTTTCAACAAATTCTGTTGAAACTAAGTGGCATAAAGCTGTGGTCAGTCTGTAGAAAGAGTAGGCTGTTGTTTTCCCCAGGTGGAAGGAAGTTTCTTCAAGAGTTTCCCTAATGCACGTACTGAAACCAAACCACGTGCTTGCGTTCTGCAGTGTCTGTGTCCGAAGAGCTGAGGGCATTCACTATATTTGAAGGTACCAGAAAGTTTCCAGGACTTTCCACAGGAGGCCCTTCACCTTTAATGCTGCTAAAAGAAGCTTTAGGTTTTTTTGTGACTGTATTCTGATAAGAAGCAAAAAAGAAAGACCTTGTAACAGAGGGAATTTTTTTAAAGATAGAGATGTCTGTGTTATTTTTACCTACTTAATTTCGAATAACTACAACAGTGACTTGTTGGTATATTTGGAGAAAGTAGATAAAAAGCTGATTCACCAAGAAGATGGTCTGAGGGACCAAAACTATTCACAAACTACAAATTTGTATTGTATGTGAGAATAGTTTAAGTCAGAAAATAAAAACCCGAAAGGTTTAAATATTTCTTTGCTTGCTCATTTGTTTTGGGTTTGTTTGTTGTTTGTTTGTTGGTTGGTTGGTTTTTTTAAGCTATTTCCTTTTTGTTTTAAAAAGGTTGAAAAATAAATGGGTTAAATAACCCTGTAATGAAATGAAATGGCTTCATTTACCCTAAAGTATGTGGTTTGTTTTGTCAGTTACAGAGCTGATAAACCATGGACAGATTTGATGCTGGTATAAGCTCCGCGCTGTTGCTTCACGTGGGTTCTGCTGAGATCTGGAATTGTTCAGTCAGTGCTCAGTTTGCCTTTTGCATTCCATAGAATGTGATGCCAGTGTATCTGTTGACATAAATTATTTGTTCTTTATGGAAGATTGTTGTTTTAGCAGCTGCAAAAACATGTCAGGCTGTAAATTGTTGAGGTATTTGATCGGTGAACGAAGCTCGTCGATGTTCTGTTTTGCTATGTGAGTAAATGTAGCTTGTGTAGTCCATACTGGTTGACTTGTAAAAGAAACAGAAGTTTATATGTATATGTGATTTCTAATATTTTGTGTACTAACACATATTGAATGTAAATTGCAAAGCCTCATTAAAGTCATCAAACTGTAATGGAGAGTTCTTCTTTTGAGTAACAAAAAAAGATCAGAAGTTGTTAAAAATAATTCTTAGGATAAAAAAAAGCTCACACTGTGCTCAAGCCAGCCCCTGCCGTTTGCATGTGTGATATCAGTTGTGAAGGTAGAGAGGAGGAGAATGAGAAATCACATATGAGGTGCCAATGTTGGTACACTTCATCACCATGCAAGCAGCCCGGTGCAGTTGATGGTCTAAAAGGCAGAGAAGGTCAAGCTCTGAGCAGCCATGCTTAGAAAATAAATAGAAGTGGAGCTGAGTTGTTTTGGTGTTTGAAATGATAGGGTCTTTATCCAAGTATCTGCCACTGTGCTGCACAGAATTTGATTAGTTTCACAGACTCTCTGAATCCTGAACAAGATGTGAACCTTGCTGTTAATGTTCTGTCTTTCTCAGTGACGTGGTAGCCTGCAGAGACAGCTCAGGATGCAGTCACCCAAGGATCTGTGACCACTGACAGTGATTTGATGATCCTTGTGTTGGAGAGCTGGCACCCTGCTGTGTTGTCTGATTAGCAAATTTTGTGTTTTGTGGAATATGAGATTATAAAAAGGGCAATGGGACAGCTTGACACGAGGATCCGAGCTCTGCCAGGCAAGAAGAAAAGGGCAGTTTGCTTAGTTAGCAACGCGCTGGTGATCTCTCTAAGATCAGATCTGAGCAGTCAGGAGCTGCAGTCCAGAGCCAGCAGAGAAGAAGATGAATCATTTCTGACTAATGGCTGAGGAAATCCTTACGGAGGAAGAATGTTTTAATCTCATGGGGCTCTTAAGCGACAGCAGGCTCTGTAAGAAAGCACATTATCCTAAACCGAGGTCCTAGCCTGGGCTGAAGCAACCTCGCTGAGCAGCCCAGCTCCAGTTCAGGCCAGTCCACACAGGACGGGGGGATGGAATCGCAGTGAAAAGGGCTGGTGAGGGGCTCTTCGTAGGGTAGGAGCTGGGACAAGAGGCTCGGCTGTGCTGGGGGCCAGCGGCTGCTGACTGGGCATGGGTGGAGCAGCAGCAGCTCTGACCAAGGTGTGAACAAAACAAGGTCACCAGCCAGGAGCACCTGCTCCCTGCAGAAGAGGAGCCCCGAGGGACCGAGCAAGGAGGTGGTGAGGGGACGTGCCCTGGGGTGCCACGCAGGGCAGTGTGGTTGGGGAATAAGCGTCCATGGGCAGGATGCTGAGAGCTCTGCCAGTACGAGAGGTAACTGGTGTTAACTGGTTCCCCCCCTTGGCTGAGAGGTGAACTCAGGTAGTGGTCATCTCCCTCTTAACCCCATTATCAGTTGTAAATTCAGATCTTTGTAATCTGAAGCAGTTTCTTTGTTGGATTTCTATGTTTTGGTCCTATTTTTGCTTCAGAGATGCTGAAGGCAGAGCTGGGGGGCAGCGATGGCTCCAGTGTGATTGCATCTCTTGTTTTAAAGACTTCCTTCTGCCAAATAACTTGCGACCTGAACACGAGTTAATCCCACCAAATACCTTCATTTAACTTCCAAATACCTGTTTACATTTCACCATGTTTGGCTAGTGTATGTGGAAATACTTTATTCCCCAATAAGTAGTTTATGTGCTGTCAGTGATCTCAAAGGAATGCACTAGATGGTTTGCAAATATATATAGGAAAACCAGGTTTCTTCCCTGAACTCTTCCAAACTATTTCAGATATTTCAGTTTTCAAACAAAGGAAAAGCAAAGGTCAAGTTAAAATTAGAGTCATTCACATGTAAAAAGTTCCTTTCCTTTATAAAACACTTTGTCATCAAGCAGGAACTGTGCTTTTTGCTGTTGTTAAGCAGGGATTATTCTTCCAAATACTGCACCTCTTTATAATAAGAATTATCCATCTCCCTGTAATTAATTTTAGAGGATGATATTTTGATAAAGGGAAAAAAAAAAAGGCCTGCAATACTGATACCCTGATAATGGAATACCACCTACTACCTCAATAACCTCTCCACTCATCTTCGGGCAGCGGTTTGTGCTGGGTATAGTCCTGCTCCTGCTGAAATGTCAGCAGCTCGTGACAATGTACCGAGTGTAGGGTGGTAATGTGTAGAAAAATAACCTCCTGAGTCAGAGCCTCGCTAGGGTTTTACGTGAGTGCTGGTGGCTCCTGCCAGTGTGGTAATTAGTGTCGTACGGTCACACGCACTGCCACGTTTTGCTGAGCTCGTTTTGCCTTCTCGGCTGGGAAAATGAGAAATGCCACTTTAATTTCAGCACCGTGGAGTGAGTAACAGGGGACTCAACTCAGGGGGCACACGTTTGTGCGCTGCATTTTTTTTTTTCCTGCAGGAATATGGAATGACGATAATTTTGCAGTGTAAATGTTCAGGGGTGGAATATGATAAAGCAGGAATTTAAACCAGATCAGGCATTGCCAGTGGCATTCAGAATTCTTATTTGCATGCATTTTTTTGTTGTCTTCTATAGGAAAGGCTTGGGAGATGTAAATTAAATGAACTCAAGAATGATGTTAGACTACTGTAAGTACCTGCTGACCGAGTCTGATCTCGGTGAGGCTTGGATCCTGGACATGTTAATCTTAAGTGGGATCACAAAACATCTGGAAAAATCCCGTATGACAAAACCAAGCCAGTATAACTTCATAAAAGGTAAAAATCTCAAGTGTGATGTTGTCTGGTGTATTTATTTTCAAGGAAATTATGCAAAGAACAGATGGGGAAAGCTACAGATGTAGCCTCCTTCATTTTCAAAATAACTTTTGACAGAGCCCAGCACTGTGGCCAACTGATGAGCTTAGTCCATATCTTAATCCATATATCCAAACAAGGAAATAAACTTGTCTGGAGTCAAGGCAAAGCATATAAAGTGGGTTAAATGGTAATGTCATGCAGATGCCAGCAGGCTCCCAGCCAGAAGAGTCACTCTTTGTGATCGTGCTCTAGCCAGGTGACAAGCAACGTTTCCCTATCTATTTTACACCATTCATTGCTCCAGAAAGACCCCAGAGAAATCCCACTTGTCAGTGCTCCTCACGATCTTCTGAGTGAGGCACCTCTGGTCAGGATGCGATGCTTCAAAACTGTTGGTGGCCAGCCTGTGGAAGCCCTTTGGAGGTGGGAGATGTTGTTGAGCTCAGCTGCTGTGATGTGTCTTCAGGAGCTGGCTGGAGCTGCTAAAAACCCCTGAAAGCCTCCAGCATCAGCAGATTCACTCTGTAGTTTCTGAGGTAGGTGAAATCTCTTCTTATTTATACTCTGGCCAGTACAAGAAATGTTGGTCTGAAGTTGGATGGTGAGATGAATATGGATTCTTTTCATTGTGAAAAAGAAGGGAAAAAAAAAATCAATCCTGTAGTAGAATTAAAGAAAAATAACTAATAAAATGTTTCACCTGTAGTACAGTTCTGTGAGAACTTGCTAGCTAGAGGCAGCTCCAGTAAGGCACTGTTCTCAAGCCTCATTCCTCAGGGAGATTGAGGTCACCTGAGAGCAATAATCAATTATAAATTTTCCTATCTACCTCCAGGTGAAGGAAGGAAACCTCTCAAACAAGCCTGGGTGGAAGGTACGTACAGCTTTCTGGAGCAGAACAGGAATTCCTTAGTCCTGGAGCCCATTCTGACTTAATAAAATCAACCTACAATTTGGTCAGTGGTTCTGCATCAAGGGGTTTGCCTCATCTGTAGCAGCCTCAGAGAGAGGTCTTAAGAGGATTAAGAAGTCCAGAGAAATTCAAGGGATGTTAGTTAGCATTTTCTGTGGGAAGCAATGTCTCTACTTCTGTGAAGTGGAAGAGAAATCAAAGCAGGGCTGGGTGATTTCTGCTGGGATTTCTGCTGTTGTGTTCTGCTACCCTGTATGGGAGTAACTTTTTCATTTCATGGGGTGTGAAAGTGGGACTCATTTAGCTTCGTCTGTAACTGTAGCCTACTACAGAAGAACCTATTAGGAAAAGAAACCAATAAAGAGAGGAAAAGCTACCCTAGCACTTTAAACAGCACTTTTACTGCTGCCATGTCTTGTCATTTCCTTTTTTCCCCCTAGCTTTTCTGCCTCTTTCTTCACCTCTTTTAATTGCTTTGCATTTTCTGCGGTGGGAATTCATGGTACAAGTAACAGAAAGCTTCACTGTTCCATTTTGGTACGCTTTGTTATCCCAGTTCCTTCCCCCCGCTGCCCCTCTCTACTGCTTATCTTAGGGGCTATGAAATGCTCATCTCCCCCACTGTATTGTTCATATTGTTCACAAACATTTCTTACTGTGTGCAAAGAAAATGAGAAATGATAGCGGTCACTCTAAAAGAGGATTCACCAGCATCCTTTCAAACTGCAGGAAACTGCTACTGGTTTTGAGTGGCTTGTTGTGGTCTGGGGGATGAGTTACGCTCCCTGTGAGCTGCAGTGGATGATCCCACTGCTACTCGGGGGGGATGACTCATGCTGCAGCGTTTCGTGAGTGCAATGTGTCTACTGGTTGTGCTCTAATGCCTCAAAGTAAATGTTACAGTCCCGGCCATGTGGCCTGCATGAGATAAAAAATAGATGTGTGGATCACAGAATGGTAGGGATCTCTGAGGATTATTGAGTCCAACCCTCCTGCCAGAGCAGGACAAAACCAGAGCAGATCATGCAGAAATGCATCCAGACAGGGCTTGAAAGTCTGGAGAAGGAGACTCCACAACCTCTCTGGGGAGTCTACTCCAATGCTTTACAAGTCTTACAGTGAAGTTCTTCCTCATGTTGAAGTGGAACTTCTGCACTCCAGCTTGAATCCATTGCCCCTCATCCTATCACAAGGCACAAATGGGAAGAGGTTGCCCCTGCCTTCCTGACACCCAGCCCTCATGTATTTATAGACATTAATTAGATCCCCTCTCAGTCTTCTCCTCTCCAGACTACAGAGTTCCAGGGTCTCTCAGCCTCAAGATAAATAGAGTTAAAACAGCAATGCTCAGTAAAATTCCTTGTTTTGGAAACAGCATGTTCAAGTTCTGCCATCAAGAGGTATGGAAGGTCTGGGTGACTTCTTCAACTCACATGAGAAGGGCTTATCCTTATTAATTGGGTCTCCAATCCACCCGTGGTCATCAGGAAAGCTTCTACGTATCTGGGGAAGATGAGCAAGTAGATCCCCTCCACCCCTCAATGTATTAATGTATGCAGAAGACGTTCACTGATAGCCAATAACTCTGTGCACGTGCAACAACATGTGTGAGGCAATGTGCTATCTAGCAAACTACCAAAAAAAAAGTCACATTGCTCAAGCTCCAGTTTTTCTTTGTGTGCCATTAAAAATGTACATTTGCAATTTCAAGCTCTGCCCCTTTGTTTGACTCTACCCACTTTGACTGGATAGGACTCGATTTATTGATATTTAATATGTTTTTTTATATTTAAAAATTCCCTATAGCCACAGAGAGGTGACAAATACTTATCAAGATCTTTGCAGTTTCTCTAAATTGAATAATATGTAAAGAAAAGCTCTTATGCATTCAAGGACTATCCTGACAAATGTCTTCTTAAGACGTCATGACAAAACTCTTCGGGTGGCAAACGTAATTAATCATTCTAATTAAAAGCGTTATGGTTCTCTAAGCAGAAAGGAAAAACTGGGATTGTGCTGTGGTTAGAAAAAAACAAGATTGAAGAGTTGCTATTTTTAAAATTTTCTTTTAGGCAGCCTTAAAAGAATTTGAGAAATAATGAAAATGAATATTTTTATTGAAAACTAAACTGGTTATTTTTGAAGTATTAATACTGCACATAAATTGTTATTCAGACACAACTGAGTAAGTTTCTGTGTGCCACTAGAAGCTGAAGAAGTATCATTCCTGACTGTTTTTAATGGTCATATAACGTGTTTATTGCATCACTGAAGCACTCAGGGCAAAATGACAGATGCAGGACATTCTCTAACTATCTATTTTGGTTTTTTCCTTGTGTATCTTGGGATTCTCAGTAGATGTAGAATGAGTTCAGAAGGCACTAGTGAGAATTCCTTTAAACTATTTCATTTTGCTAACACCTCGTTCTCATCTATTTCAATTGTATTTTAATTTAAAAAAAAAAAAAAAAGTTTCCTGAAATAACCTGAGAGGTGTGATAAAGATCTACACGAAGTCCAACTTCACATTACACTTCAGAAGTCAAACTGGCTGAAATACTGTTTATTTTATTTTTCCAGTTATTACTTGGTGTAGACATTGAAGAGCTGTCCTCTGTGGTGATGCCATGCTTATTTTCTCTTCTCTTCTCTTCTCTTCTCTTCTCTTCTCTTCTCTTCTCTTCTCTTCTCTTCTCTTCTCTTCTCTTCT